>JABSNV010000724.1:0-127745 GCA_024085815.1 Flaveria linearis
ACCACTAACTTTTAAGAAACCAAGAAAACTCCATTCAACCAATCATATAATTAATAAATAAGTTATTTATATTTTATTTAAAAGGTATCAATGTAAAATCACCACCACCTTATTTTTGGTAATATTTTAATTTCTTAATTTACTCATCAGTTTATTTTTAATAATTTGTCATCTTATTTTGAATCATAGTTTTTGTAGAAACAAAAGAACAAATGAAAAAGATTCATGGTGCATATGAATTTCAATTGCACCCTGATTTAGGCAAATCTCATCGGAATTTGATTTAAATATTCTTAAGTCGGTCCGCATTAGAATATCAATTGCGTTATACGGTTGCATCTAGATTTAAGATGATTTCAATCAAAATTCATGTAATTCAGTTAGGTTTGTTTGATTTAGTTTTTAGATATGAATTTTGGATTGCAATTTGGGTTACGTATATATGTAAACTCACCTTCTTTTTGCCAACGATCAATTCCAACAGATTCTTCATCTTCTTCGTTATCATCTAGACATGGTTATGAAATCACGTGGGTTGAGAATTTCTGACCAAAGAAGCTGAAAGACATCGTTGGAAACGCAGACCGCCACCGTCTCTAGACTCGAAGTAATTGCACGTGATGGTAATAATTCGGTTGAGAAAACACTTCTCGGATAATGGTTTTTGTTTGCGTAAAAAATTGGGAGCATCTTATATCTGCTACGAATGAGGATCTGATCACGCAAGGGTGTTCACATAAGTAATTTCACCAACATGTCTTCTATTTTTTTCTAATTGATTACATACAAGTAAGTTTCACCATTTTAACGTAATACTATGCTTATTGTGTTTTCTTTGTTTGCTAATTGCTAATTTGGTTGTGTTTACATATACGTAAGCAGGTTACATATGATGCATCAATTCACCGTTGGTTATTTAAGAAAATGGAGATGAAGATAAATTCTGATTAATATGAAGATGATTGTTACGTATATGTAATCAAATTACATATACGAAACCATGTCTACGTATGTGTAATTTTTTAAGTTTAAAATATTGTTCTATACTAGTTGTGTGTTATAATTATAGTTTTTTTATATTATTTTCAGCTGATTATCAATTCTAATAGTAATTTATTTGAAATTCCTGGTTTTGTATATCATTTTAGTGAGTGATACATAACATAAGTTTTATCATTTTAATGTAATAGCAATTGTCACGTTTTTTATTTGTTTTTATGATTGTTTATATATAAGTAAGCATGTTGTAGAGAGCAAATATATTTTAAAATATATGTGAACATGTTTACGTATATGTAAGCATGTATGTAATTAATATAGATCTGTAGGAAAAAAAATTGTTCTTTTAAAATATTTTAGAATGATATTTGAATAAATTAATTTGATTTTAAATTAAACTAATATTGTGTTTGATTTTAAGAGAGAGGGATATATAGATTTAACGGGATTTTAGTTATTTTCAAAAATAAAAATTGTAATCTATCTAAAACACCTTTTAATAATTTAATTAAAACAACTATCTATTAAATATTTATAAATTTGTCATTGATTAATATCAACCATTGATCAATTTTGATCAATGGTTTAAACTGATTTTCTTGGTTTTCCTATAAATAAAGGTTTTCTTAGGAACCCTCCCTATATATATATATATATATATATATATATATCTATATATATATAGATATATATATATATAATATTATATATATATTATATATATATATATATATATATTATATATATATATAGGGAGGGATCAAATGAAAACCATGTTTTATAAATGAAAACCATGAAAACTAGGGGTTACATATATGTAATACGTATTACAAAGTGTATAACTAAGAGTTACATATAGTAACGGGTTTTGTAATGTAAGTACGTGTTACCAACTGTACAACTAAAGTTACGTACATTTACTCATACAAGTTACGTATACGTAACTCGATTCGTTATCATCGTCAACCTTGGAGTTTAAATTAAAAAATAAATAATGACCTCAAAAAATAAGTTTAAAGTTTACTTAAATATAGTTTAAACAATTAAAAAAATTAAATCAATTATAAATTATGTGATTGGATAGTGATGGTTTTCACGGTTTTCAATTATAAACATGGTTTTCATTTGATTCTTCCCCTATATATATATATAATATATAATATATATATATATATATATATATTCTTCCCTGTTGGATCATGATAAGGCTGGTGCAACCAAAACTACTTCACATAGTCATTTTTGGTACTACATTCAAAGGCTTCCGAAGCTGAGCAAGAGATCTTCCGAAAGTCTGAAGAACAGCTGAAGATATCTACTGAAGGCAAAAGCTAAAGTCAACTGCTGAAGACAGTAGCTGAAGCCAACAGCTGAAGATATCTACTGAAGGCAAAAGCTGAAGTCAACTGCTGAAGACAACAGCTGAAGCCAACAGCTGAAGACTATCTTCCGAAGACAAAGTCGATGAAAGAGCTGAAGACAAAGTCTGAGCTTCCGAAGACAAAGTCTGATGAAAGAGCTGAAGACAAAGTCTGAGCTTCTGAAGACAAAGTCTGATGAAAGAGCTGAAGACAAAGTCTGAGCTTTCGAAGACAAAGTCTGATGAAAGAGCTGAAGACAAAGTCTGAGCTTCCGAAGACAAAGTCTGATGAAAGAGCTGAAGACAAATTCTGAGCTTCCGAAGACAAAGTCTGATGAAAGAGCTGAAGACAAAGTCTGAGCTTCCAAAGACAAAGTCT
The DNA here is from genome assembly GCA_024085815.1 of Flaveria linearis. Lineage (NCBI taxonomy): Eukaryota > Viridiplantae > Streptophyta > Magnoliopsida > Asterales > Asteraceae > Flaveria > Flaveria linearis. Next base: position 2,739 of record JABSNV010000724.1, read on the forward strand.
GCTTTTGAAGACAAAGAAGACTCCAAGCCTCGGAAGAAGCAGTCTTCCGAAGTATAAGTGCCTTCGGAAGAAGTTATTCTTCCGAAGTACTTTATCCTTCGGAAGACATTGCTATGACCAGCAGATAAAAGTATGGTCCCTGACAGTCCGCTGCAGACCTCTGATACAGCATGGCATCTTCCTAAAGAGCCATGTTGTTGACCATACTTTATTCTACTGTTCACCTTTTTATGATAGTACATGTTACCAACTTTAGTTGGTGACAAAAGGTAAGTCAGGGACATGTCCTGACTACCAACTCTCAGGCAAAATGTCTGAAAGACCTCACCTAGAGTCTTGTAGTATAGATGTAAGGTTAGAGGTGTCCAGCTGGTATCAAAGTATATCCGGCTGTAGGTAGTATTATATATCTTCTCCCTGTAACTCTTCAAGTAAGCGATTTGAGTCCAGTGTCTTGTAATCCTTTGAGTTGAGAAGCAATATATAAAAGTACCTTGAAAATTTACCTGCTGTGTAATTTTCTTACTGCTTGTTACTTGTTATATTATGATTAACTCTTCATAGACTGCTTGCTGAGTGTTGTTCATAGTGAGTTGAGAGAAAAACCACCCACATATTCGATCCTGCAATTGGTATCAGAGCTCCAGGCTCTTGATTGTGAGATCTTACCATCCAAATCAACCTATTTTTCATTCCTCACTACAAACCACTCACTCAAATGGCTGCTCTCTCCAAGGCTGATATGGAAACTGGTACCATGACAAGTCCCCACTGATCACCCCTGAAGACTTTGACACATGGTGTATCAGAATGGAAGGCTTCATTAAGTGTCAAGATTCAAGGATGTGGGACTCCATTGTGAATGGTCCTTTCATACCAAGCACCACTTCTGCCACTGGTAATCGCATCATTCCAAAGATATTGATGATTACTCAGAAGAAGACAGGAAGAGAATAGAGCTGGATCAAAGGGCTATGACTTCTCTCCAAACTGCTCTCCCCAACTCCGTCTACAGACGCTTCAAGAAGTGCAAAACTGCCAAAGATTTATGGGAAGCACTGAAGCTGATGTATGAAGGATCCAAGGAAACCCAAGAGAACAAGAAGGATCTCTTAAAGCAGCAGTTTGAGAACTTTACTTTCAAGGCCGGTGAGACCTTGACTCAACAATACTTCAGGTATGTTGAGCTAGTAGATACTCTGGAGGATATTGGAGTTGCTCTTGAGAACAGAGACATAGTTAGGAAGTTCATATCTTCACTTCCTAAACTATGGATACATTACTGTGTTGTAATCAAGAGAACTTCGGACCTTAAGACTCTTACTCTGACAGAGTTGTATGGTATCCTAAGTGCATTCCAGATGGAGATGAACATGCAGAACTCCTCTGGTCACTCCAATAACCAACAGAGTTCAGCCCTTCATGTGGTTGAAAGGGAAACCATAGAACCACAAATCAGTTGCTATGTTACCCTGACAACTCACACAGCGGACCTTACATTACTCTACCCGAGACTCCAAAGTCTCAAAAGGTTCAACACAACTCTTCTCAGGATAGTTATGCCTTTGTCTCTGGAAGTGGGACACTCTGGTGATTTTCAATACTGCTTTGATGATCTTGAGTGCTTCAGTCCAGATGATGTGGAGTATATGGATATTGTCCAGCAGATGGCTCTTTTAACTTACAGAGCGAAGAAGTTCTTCAAGAGAACTGGAAGGCAATTCCCTCAAAGCCCAGTCAACAGCAGGTTTGGGTTTGACAAAAGCAAAGCAAAGTGTTACAACTGCAACCAACTTGGTCACTTTGCTAGGGAATGCAAGGCTCCCAAGAACAACCCGGGAACCCCACAGGCCTCCACACATCCCACTGCCTCAAAGCATGAAGAGAAGTCAACTGAAACAACTGCTGTGGCTCAAGAAGTTGACTGGAGCTTCATGGTACAGGATGTGACTCCTGCTCAAGCACTCATGGCCGGAACAGATGATGATCAGGTATATGAACATCTTTGTACTGCTGCCTGTATTGCTAAAGTTAAACTTTATAAGGATTACATTTCGGAAATCAGATCTGAGGTTGAGTCTTTAAATGTGCTAAAATCTGATTTTAAGAGAGCTGAATCTGACTATTAAAAGAAAATTGAGGAGTTAGAGAAAACTGTGTCTCTTTTAAAGCATGAAAAGACTAATTATAAGACTCAAATTAAAGATCTGATATCCAAACTGTCTGAGGTTCAAGCCCAGTTGGTCACAGCTGAGGCTCAGGCCAGGAAGCAAGCTATTGCTGAGCAAAGCTTCCAAACTATTCTTGCATCAACCTCTCATTCCAAAATGTTTTATCAAAACAAAGAAGGGTTGGGAACCAATGAAATAGCTCCACCACACTCTTATGAGTCTATTAGACTACCTAGATGTGGTACTGAAGAGCAAGAGGTTCCAACTGCTGACCCTTCTCCGTTGGAACTAAAGGATGAGGCAAAAATAGTAGCCACCACAGGGGAGAAACAGGAGGATACACTCATCTCCACCTGTGAAGACCAAATCCTAAACCACCAAGGCAAGAAGAAGCAGAGCTAAAGCTGCTAGAAGGACTGCCAATAAGGTTGTAGAGTCCAAGCTTAAGATCGACCCAAAGCAAAAGGGTGTCTTCATTTCTGCCGGATTTCAAGTGGTAGGTACTTTCTGATTCAGGAAAGGAGTGTAATACCAGCACTCCTGTCCCACTGAAGGATCAGAAGTTGAAAGGGAAAGTTGCTGATAAAGAGAAGAAACCCAAGAAACAGCAACCTGCAAGTTCCCAGAAGACTAACATTGCCTGCATAATGTGTGGTCTGCACAACCACATGGCTAAAGATTGTTACTACAATCCAGCAAGCACACATTATGCAAATAATGTTAGAAAAGAAGGAGTTAGAGAAGGTTTCTTAGTTGGACCACTTCAAAAGGTCCAAATGATGAAAAGGGAAAGTTGGTCTCGGAAGCCAAGTTGCTTTCGGAAGAAACTACTTCTTCCGAAGGGAAAATGGCTTCGGAAGCCAAACCTTCTAAGGTTCGGAAGAACAAGAAGGCTCCCTTGAAACCATCTCAGAAGAAGACTACTTCGGAAGAAAAGGTAGTGAAGGCTTCTTCCGAAAGAAAGAAGCTTCGGAAGAAGGCCATGCTGCACAAGCTTCAACAAGCTCATCTTCAAAGATCAACCAAGGGATGGATTGGAAGATCAAGGAAGATGCTGCAGCCCAAACCTCTTCTTCAACAATGACCTCTATTGAACCCCAATGCATATCTTTTGGTTCAATTATGTCACTATCATTGGAAGAGCCCAAGACCAGCAAGGCTTGGGCTTCCAAACAAAACTAACCATCTCATCTTATGTGCAGGGATGTCCATTTGACAAGAACAACAATGTCTGGATTGTAGATAGTGGATGCTCCAGGCACATGACAGGGAACAGATCTCTCCTTCAACAATTCCAGAACTTTGATGGAGGGCCTGTCCAATTTGGAGGTGAGGCCGGAGGATATATTTCGGGCAGAGGAAGTATATCCAATGGCAGAATAAACATTGACAAAGTTCACTTTGTCAAACAGCTTGAACATAATCTGTTAAGTGTTTCTCAATTCTGTGATCAGAAGCATCAGATGCTCTTCACAGAACATGAGTGCATTATCCTCAAACCAGGGATGACAATTCCTCCGGAATTGGTGCTTCTTAGATCTCCCAGGAAAGGGGATATGTACAAGCTGGACATGAACAATGCTTCTCCTATGGGTGAAGTATCATGCTTTCTTTCCAAAGCTGATAATGATGAGTCAACACTATGGCATAAACGCATGTGTCATGTGAATTTTAAAACAATGAATAAATTGGCTAAAAATAACTTGGTACATGGTTTGCCTAAAAAGGAATTTTTCTGCAAAGATAACTGTGTTGCATGCCTGAAAGGGAAACAACACAGATCATCTCATAAATCCAAATATGTTAACTCTATCACTACTACATTACACTTATTGCACATGGATCTCTTTGGACCCACAAGTATAATGAGCATTGGAAGGAAATCATACTGCCTTGTGATAGTTGATGATTTTACAAGATTTACATGGGTATTCTTTTTAAGAAGTAAAGATGAAACTGCTGAAACTTTAAAATCTTTTATTCTTAAAATAGAAAATCAAATTGATCACAAGGTTAAGATCATTAGAAGTGATCAAGGGGCTGAGTTTAAGAACTTCGTTCTTGACTCATTCTGTGACTCTAAAGGGATGCTAGACAATACAGTGCTCCCAGAACTCCTCAACAAAACGGTGTTGCTGAGAGGAGGAACAGGACACTTATTGAGGCTGCTCGGACCATGTTAGCTGATTCAAAGCTGCCTCTAACATTCTGGGCAGAGGCAGTCAGCACTGCATGCTATGTGCAGTGTAACACCCCGAAATTTCATTTAAAAGAAAAGAAAAAGAAAAGTAAATAGAAAGAATAGATAATGGGCAAAAGTGGAGGGGGATAAAGTGTACAAGGTACAAAACCTTATTTTTTTTAAGGTTTAAAAGGGCATGGCCGCCCATCCCTCCTTCACTATCTTCAATCGGCTGAAAGGAAGAAAGAAGAGAGAGAAAGCTCTCGGTTCTAGAGAGAGAAAGAGGAGGAAGCAGCAGAAAAGGGTGAGTTTTCTTTTATATGAGTTCGGTTTCAGCTGGGTTTCGAGTTCTAAACCGAAGTTCTTGGTGATTTGTGTCTGTTCTCGGGACTTAGGAGCAGAATTCGAAGGTGTGTCTCGGATTTGTAGTGAGCTACTGAAAGATTGTTTCAGGTGAGTTCTAGACCCCTTTTTACTGGTTTTTAAACGTTTTGGGGCTGGAAATGCATGTATATATATATGCTTTCTTTATAACATTTGGGTTGATACCCGTATGAAATGAATGTATGTATGTTTATGTCTATGTTAGATTTATGCCTAGAATCATGTGTATATGTTTAGAACTAGGCATTATGATGATTGGGACTTGGACTATGAATTAGACACACGAACAGGTTACTAATATGTCTGAAATTTGGACTTAGAATAGATAAGTAAAAGTTGATGAGTCCACTAGTGGTCATACGACCAACAGTGTGGTCGTATGACCAGAAGATTTTTCTAAGTGTTGCCCAATAGGACTCATACGACCAACAGTGTGGTCGTACGACCAAGTGAATTTTCTAAGTGTTGAGTCCAATAGGACTCATACGACCAACAGTGTGGTCGTATGACCAAGTAATATTTTTCTAAGTATGTTGAAGAGTCCAATAGTGCTCATACGACCAACAGTGGGTCGTATGATCAGAACATAATTCTAAGTATGGGATGGTACGACCAATAGTGCTCATACGACCAACAGTGTGGTCGTATGACCAGATGATAATTCTAAGTATAAGATGAAAAGTCCAGCAGTGCTCTTACGCCTAACAGGGCTCATACGCCAGAGGGCTTATACGCCCAACAGGGCTCAAACGCCCAGAAAACTTAGAATTTTACAGAAATTTCCAGTAAGTCCGAAGTTCGAGGTTTTGACCAGGGTTGACTAGGGTTAATAAATAATGATGTCTCATGCATATAATGCTGAGTATGATTAACCCTTATTATTACTGATATTATTATCAGTGTATTATTATTGTTAACAATATTATTAATAAAATATTGTTAAGTATGGTATGATGCTATGAATGATGATAAATGTATGAAGATGAATGTATGATGATGAATGTATGATGAGTGTGTATGTTCCTTGTAATTGTGTATGCTAACTTTCTGAAACTTTACGAATAACGAGAATGAAATTAATGAAGTATTATGTATCGTAAAGTGAAAGATAACGAAAGAGGAACATGTTGATGAATGCATGTATTAACGAATGAACGAAAAGAAGAATGATGATGAATACATGCATTAATGAACGAACGAATTATGTATTGCAAGCATTGAATAACGCGATTGGTCCTTCTCTGTGATTGACCATGGTCATGGTACCTCTACCGCTTACCTCTAGTACCGTGGCATACGTTATGTTGTTCATATGTTGATTTCGGCCCGGTAGCTAATAACGATCGGGGTGTGGCATATGGTATTGGTACAATTCACCTTTCAATGCGCAAGTAACCGCGTGAGGTTCAGCTAATCTTTAAGAGTGCACGTAGAGGTTCCAGTCTTGAGACTGACCTTCGGTGTGGTACACGGTGTATAGTAGGTACCCACATAGTGGGGGTGTGGAATGTCACAGGTACCCACAGAGTGGGGTGAAGTATGCCAGGTTACCCACTTCGGTGGGGGTGTAGTTACCCACTTCGGTGGGGGTGATGTTACCCACTTCGGTGGGGATGTAGTTACCCACTTCAGTGGGGGTGATGTTACCCACTTCGGTGGGGGTGTAGTTACCCACTTCGGTGGGGGTGATGTTACCTACTTCGGTGGGGGTGTAGTTATCCACTTCGGTGGGGGTGATGATACCCATTTCGGTGGGGGTGTTGCTACCCGAGTTATGTTTAACTTCGGGGGTGTGACATAAGGCCAAACATAGTTATGAGGTGAGCGACTTTGTGTTGCAACAGACTCGGATGGAGTTCAATCTCTGTGATTGACTCGTACGGGATCTTTGTCGCGTATCCCGGTGCTGTGCTAGTTTTCGGACATGAGTCGGGGATATTGCATGAGACAAGATCTAGATGAGAATGAGAAATATGAAAGAAAGACTTGCATGGTCTAGAGGTAACAGAGTGTCGGTCTATGGACTGAGAGCCATAGGGCACCAGGTGTCGGTCTATGGACTGAGAGCCATAGGGGCACCAGTATGTCAGAGTATGCCTTGTCGGCTCATGGGTATGAACCACGAGGGCAGAGAAGGGAGGTGACCCTTAGAGATTTGCATGCTTAACGAATGAAAGTTAAAGAACGAACGAATGATAGTAATGAACGGAGGAACACAATGATAACGTATGAAATGGGATCCTTGTCACTTGACCTCAGTAATCCTGGCTGTGTGCCATGAAGAGGGTAAAGTTTGACTGGACCTAGATAAAAGTGAACGATAGAGGATGCATGAAAGTAATGAACGTACTAATAAATGAAATGAACGTAAGAATGAACGTAACGTACGTAAAGACGAATGTAACGAACGTATGAGTGAAAGTAAGAAACGCACGAACGAAAGCTAATGAATGAATGATGAAGATAATAACGATATTATCTATGTGTATGTACGTATGATGTGTGTTCATCTACGAAAGTATAGTATGTTTTCGAAAGAAGTAAAGAACGGTTTTAACAAAAGAAAAGTATGTTTTATTATAAAACTAGAACTCACTCAGCAACGCTGACGTTTTATGTATTTTCCAGTTGGCAGGTATGTTGCTGAGGATGGCACGAGGTGACTACTCAGTTGTTGAGGCTGGCATCCATATTTTGACATGTCAATGTATTTTGAAATGAAAAAGAATGTTGTAATGAAATAAATGACATGTTTTAATTATTAATAGAGGTTTAAATTCCGCTGCAAAGTAAATATGTGTTTTAAAACGTTTTATGTGCGATGAATGACCAACTGTGAGGTGCCCGGGAACGGGGCCTTACAAGTTGGTATCAGAGCCAAAGTTTAAGTGAAATGGGTAAATTTTCATAATAAACCTAGTCTTAAACTGAGAATGGGACGGAAAGGGAAGGGATGCCAAACTGAGTAGCTGCGTGCCATCAGGTATTTTCTTAAAGTTAACCAGCATTGTGTGCGCATGTTATGTGTTTATGTGTTACTGTTAGATTTAGATGCTAATATAGTCAAGAAAGGTAATGCTCGGGGTGTGAAGAGTAGAGTAAGTGGCTAATTACAACTGATCACCGTAATTAGGGACTTACTATACTTGACATGAACTGAGCTATTCCCTCGAATGACCGTGTTAATGTTTAAATCTTTCAGTGTAAGTTAGAGAATGGCCGGTAGTAGACCTTCTAAGGCTTCACGTGGAGGAGGTGGTGGCGGACGTGGTGTTGAACCACGAGTCACGAGAGCACGATCTAGAGTGGAGCAGGGGGCTCACGAGGAACCCGAAACACCTCAACCGGGAGGTGGTGATGAGAGTGCTAACTTGAGAGCCTCGGTGAAAGAGGCGGTAGTTGAAGAAGTGCATCAGGTCATGCAGACGATCCTACCATCTGTAGTGACCGAAGTGGTAAAGGCTGTTAGAGACGGGGAAAGACAGGAAAGGGGTAGATCATCGGGCTCAAGGAGACGGCCCGAGACTGAAACGGTTTTCTCGATGACGAAGAGGAAGAAGAGCCTGCGCCGGAGACGACACGAGGCTGTGATTATGGGGCGTTTCGGCGATGCAAACCCCCAACTTTTGATGGTAATGGCACTGCTGCCGCGGCTCATCGTTGGGTCAGAGAGATGGAAGCGGTGCTGGAAATTAGTGAGTGCCGGGAAGATCAGAAAGTTAAGTTTGCCACTCATTCTTTCGTGGACTCAGCTTTGTGCTGGTGGGACAACATAGTCCAAGTTGAGGGTAGTCGGGCTATCGGAAGGATGAGATGGCCAGAGTTGAAGAGGTTAGTGATTGAGGAGTTCTGTCCTCACCGTGAGATGGACAAGGTAGAAAGGGAATTCCTGCAGTTAGAAGCGGGGACGATGACGCATCAACAGTATACCACAAAATTTAACGAGATGGCACGTCTGGTGCCGGATCAGGTGACTCCTCTATCCCGAAAGATAAAGCGGTATATTCAGGGTTTACCAGCAGATATTCGCAGGCACATTATCGCTGCCCGACCGAGTACGTTTAGGTCGACGGTAGATTGGCGGGAAGGTTATACGATGAAAGATCGATGGTGGTGACAGAAGCTAGCAAGAAAGGAGAAGGCGATCGGGATTGGAACGGGAAGCGATTGGAACGTGGCGAAGTCGCTCCAAGTAACAAAGGTGCACGGGTGGATGATCAGCGTGTAGTCATAACTGAGACGGGGTCGGAAAAGTGTAACAAGTGTGGACACAAGCACCCGGGGAATGTAGACTGGGGACAAATGTCTGTTTCCGTTGTGGTAGGACCGGACATGTGGCGAAGAACTGCGGTATGGGGAGGTGTTATTCTTGTGGGGAGGAAGGTCACATGAGCAGGGATTGTGAGAAGTCAAGGGAAGAAGGTTCGGGAGTGAAGAAGGCTGGAAGAGAAGGACGGAGGGCAAACGCAGCAACTACACGATGACGCGGGAGGAGACTAGGGTGAACTCCGATGTTACGTCAGGTATGTTTCTAGTCAATTGACCTTTAGCATTTGTGTAGTTTGATTATGGCTCTGGTTTCATTCCGGCTGCCTTTTGTGATAGTTGCATGTTAGGAATAGAAAGATATGTCATTCGACTTAGGAGCTACTATAGGTAAGTCTACTAGATTACCCAGTGCGCTAAAGGACCCCGCAATAGATTTGAGAGAGCGCTTGTTTTTGCTGTTAGACCATCCCTGATAGACGTAGGGGATAGACGTACACCTCCGGGTGAATCGAAAAGTAACTTATGAGGCAAGCACCAAGTGCTGCAAAAGAGATGGATTGATTGGTGGTGCCCGATAAAAGTTCGGTGCCGATCTGCGACAATGGATTATGATGAAGGCTTCACTGGGAAGGATGTACGACGATCGGAAGAGAACGGAAACAAAAGGAGAAGGAACATCAAACAAGGGCTTGTGGTATTTCCATAAGCAGCAACTTTACACAAGTTGAAGGCCGTGTTCTTCACGCACTAAAGCTGAAGGTTCTTAGTGATGCTCTGAAGCTCAATGATTATGACGCAAAGCCTTTGCTCAATATCTTGTGGTGTTTCTTTGATTATAGTGACTATACTCTACATGGCATATTGAGGTCGTAGTTCCTGGTCAAATGATCATGGATCAGTATGCATGGGTTGCCAATGCAGAATAGTCAAAGATAGAGCAGAAGACGAATGCTGATAAACGAGGTAGAGCGATTGAATTTCAGGTGAGAGACTGGAAGAGAGGTGAGACAGTATTGCCATAAGGGATTAAGGAACAACAGGTTTCGGGGACGAAACCCTTTAAGGGGGGTAGACTTGTAACACCCCGAAATTTCATTTAAAAGAAAAGAAAAAGAAAAGTAAATAGAAAGAATAGATAATGGGCAAAAGTGGAGGGGGATAAAGTGTACAAGGTACAAAACCTTATTTTTTTTAAGGTTTAAAAGGGGCATGGCCGCCCATCCCTCCTTCACTATCTTCAATCGGCTGAAAGGAAGAAAGAAGAGAGAGAAGTTCTCGGTTCTAGAGAGAGAAAGAGGAGGAAGCAGCAGAAAAGGGTGAGTTTTCTTTTATATGAGTTCGGTTTCAGCTGGGTTCGAGTTCTAAACCGAAGTCTGTGATTTGTGTCTGTTCTCGGGACTTAGGAGCAGAATTCGAAGGTGTGTCTCGGATTTGTAGTGAGCTACTGAAAGATTGTTTCAGGTGAGTTCTAGACCCCTTTTTACTGGTTTTTAAACGTTTTGGGGCTGGAAATGCATGTATATATATATGCTTTCTTTATAACATTTGGGTTGATACCCGTATGAAATGAATGTATGTATGTTTATGTCTATGTTAGATTTATGCCTAGAATCATGTGTATATGTTTAGAACTAGGCATTATGATGATTGGGACTTGGACTATGAATTAGACACCACGAACAGGTTACTAATATGTCTGAAATTGGACTTAGAATAGATAAGTAAAAGTTGATGAGTCCACTAGTGGTCATACGACCAACAGTGTGGTCGTATGACCAGAAGATTTTTCTAAGTGTTGCCCAATAGGACTCATACGACCAACAATGTGGTCGTATGACCAAGTGAATTTTCTAAGTGTTGAGTCCAATAGGACTCATACGACCAACAGTGTGGTCGTATGACCAAGTAATATTTTTCTAAGTATGTTGAAGAGTCCAATAGTGCTCATACGACCAACAGTGTGGTCGTATGATCAGAACATAATTCTAAGTATGGGATGGTACGACCAATAGTGCTCATACGACCAACAGTGTGGTCGTATGACCAGATGATAATTCTAAGTATAAGATGAAAAGTCCAGCAGTGCTCTTACGCCTAACAGGGCTCATACGCCCAGAGGGCTTATACGCCAACAGGGCTCAAACGCCCAGAAAACTTAGAATTTTACAGAAATTTCCAGTAAGTCCGAAGTTCGAGGTTTTGACCAGGGTTGACTAGGGTTAATAAATATGATGTCTCATGCATAAATGCTGAGTATGATTAACCCTTATTATTACTGATATTATTATCAGTGTATTATTATTGTTAACAATATTATTAATAAAATATTGTTAAGTATGGTATGATGCTATGAATGATGATAAATGTATGAAGATGAATGTATGATGATGAATGTATGATGAGTGTGTATGTTCTTGTAATTGTGTATGCTAACTTTCTGAAACTTTACGAATAACGAGAATGAAATTATGAAGTATTATGTATCGTAAAGTGAAAGATAACGAAAGAGGAACATGTTGATGAATGCATGTATTAACGAATGAACGAAAAGAAGAATGATGATGAATACATGCATTAATGAACGAACGAATTATGTATTGCAAGCATTGAATAACGCGATTGGTCCTTCTCTGTGATTGACCATGGTCATGGTACCTCTACCGCTTACCTCTAGTACCGTGGCATACGTTATGTTGTTCATATGTTGATTTCGGCCCGGTAGCTAATAACGATCGGGGTGTGGCATATGGTATTGGTACAATTCACCTTTCAATGCGCAAGTAACCGCGTGAGGTTCAGCTAATCTTTAAGAGTGCACGTAGAGGTTCCAGTCTTGAGACTGACCTTCGGTGTGGTACACGGTGTATAGTAGGTACCCACATAGTGGGGGTGTGGAATGTCACAGGTACCCACAGAGTGGGGTGAAGTATGCCAGGTTACCCACTTCGGTGGGGGTGTAGTTACCACTTCGGTGGGGGTGATGTTACCCACTTCGGTGGGGGTGTAGTTACCCACTTCGGTGGGGGTGATGTTACCCACTTCGGTGGGGGTGTAGTTACCCACTTCGGTGGGGGTGTAGTTATCCACTTCGGTGGGGGTGATGATACCCATTTCGGTGGGGGTGTTGCTACCCGAGTTATGTTTAACTTCGGGGGTGTGGCATAAGGCCAAACATAGTTATGAGGTGAGCGACTTTGTGTTGCAACAGACTCGGATGGAGTTCAATCTCTGTGATTGACTCGTACGGGATCTTTGTCGCGTATCCCGGTGCTGTGCTAGTTTCGGACATGAGTCGGGATATTGCATGAGACAAGATCTAGATGAGAATGAGAAATATGAAAGAAAGACTTGCATGGTCTAGAGGTAACAGAGTGTCGGTCTATGGACTGAGAGCCATAGGGGCACCAGGTGTCGGTCTATGGACTGAGAGCCATAGGGGCACCAGTATGTCAGAGTATGCCTTGTCGGCTCATGGGTATGAACACGAGGGCAGAGAAGGGAGGTGACCCTTAGAGATTTGCATGCTTAACGAATGAAAGTTAAAGAACGAACGAATGATAGTAATGAACGGAGGAACACAATGATAACGTATGAAATGGGATCCTTGTCACTTGACCTCAGTAATCCTGGCTGTGTGCCATGAAGAGGGTAAAGTTTGACTGGACCTAGATAAAAGTGAACGATAGAGGATGCATGAAAGTAATGAACGTACTAATAAATGAAATGAACGTAAGAATGAACGTAACGTACGTAAAGACGAATGTAACGAACGTATGAGTGAAAGTAAGAAACGCACGAACGAAGCTAATGAATGAATGATGAAGATAATAACGATATTATCTATGTGTATGTACGTATGATGTGTGTTCATCTACGAAAGTATAGTATGTTTTCGAAAGAAGTAAAGAACGGTTTTAACAAAAGAAAAGTATGTTTTATTATAAAACTAGAACTCACTCAGCAACGCTGACGTTTTATGTATTTTCCAGTTGGCAGGTATGTTGCTGAGGATGGCACGAGGTGACTACTCAGTTGTTGAGGCTGGCATCCATATTTTGACATGTCAATGTATTTGAAATGAAAAAGAATGTTGTAATGAAATAAATGACATGTTTTTAATTATTAATAGAGGTTTTAAATTCCGCTGCAAAGTAAATATGTGTTTTAAAACGTTTTATGTGCGATGAATGACCAACTGTGAGGTGCCGGGAACGGGGCCTTACATGCAGAACAGGGTTCTTGTAGTTAAGCCCCATGGAAAAACCCCTTATGAGTTATGGAACAAGAGGCCACCGTTCATTGGCTTTCTAAGGTCCTTTGGCTGCAGGTGTACCATACTTAACACAAAGGACAACTTAGCAAAGTTTGCTGAGAAGTCGGATGATGCTATCTTTATTGGATACTCTTCTAGCTCTAAAGCTTATAGAGTATACAATATCAAGAATCAACAATTTGAGGAATCATCCAATATAGTTGTTAATGAGCACACTCCTTGTGTTAGGGGGAATGGACCTGAGTATATCTTTGATTTAGAATTGTTTCCAAACTATTCTAAACCATCTTGTGAGAATGTTTCAGCTGGAACAGGTGCTCAAGAGAATGCTGATGCTAATGCTGATGCAAGTCAACTGTTTGAGCTTCCCAGACCTCTTCCAAATTCTCCAAGAGCTGAAAGGCAACAAGCTTCAACCATTCACCGATCTGATAGTGTAACTATCTCCAGGAATAATGAAGCTTCAACAAGTGAATCACTTGATCAACCTCAAAGTTCTTCAGGTGATCCATTACAACACCAGGTTGAGGGAAGTAGTATTCTGAAGGAACAGGCAACTGTTAATCCTACTTCACAACCAACCATTGATGATGTTTCTCAATCATTCAATTAGTCCTCATTGAATGACTTTGAAACAGCAGTTGGACAGAGTGATCCAGCTCCTGATCAGAATATGTCTAACCTAGACTTATCTTTGCAACTGGAAGTGATTCCTCGTCTTAGGATTCACAACACTCATCCAACTGAGAACATCATAGGGAATGTCTTGAGGGTGTGAGAACAAGAGGACAAACTCATCATGGGAATGTCTGCTTGTACTCATGCTTCTTGTCTCAGATGGAACCAAAGAAGGTAGAAGATGCCTTAAAGGATAGTAGTTGGGTTGAATCGATGCAGGAGGAGCTGCTTCAATTCAGAAGACAAAAGGTCTGGAATCTATGCCCACTACCATCTGGTCAAGTACCCATAGGCACTAAATGGGTGTTCAGGAACAAGAAAGATGATAGAGGCTTGATTATCAAGAACAAGGCAAGGCTAGTAGTTCAAGGATACACCCAGGAGGAAGGAATCGATTATACTGATGTCTTTGCACCTGTTGCAAGACTTGAGGCAGTTAGGATCTTCCTTGCTTATGCTGCATCCAAGAACTTCACAGTCTACCAACTTGATGTCAAGTGTGCTTTTCTATATGGGGATATAGATAGGGAAATCTATGTATGTCAACCTCCAGGATTTGAAGACCCACAGCACCCCAACTACGTGTGCAAACTGGATAAAGCTCTATATGGGCTGCACCAAGCACCTAGGCTGTGGTATGAGACCTTGTCTCAGTTTCTCCTGAAGAATGGATACACTAGAGGTACCATCGACAAGACTCTTTTCATCAGAAAGAGTGGAGAAGACATTTTGCTTGTACAAGTCTATGTTGACGACATCATATTTGGTTCTTCAAACGACCAAATGTGCAAGGACTTTGAAAGCATAATGAAGCAGAAGTTTGAGATGAGTTCCATGGGAAAAATGGACTTTTCCTTGGAATTCAGGTGAAACAGATGAAGGAAGGGTTCTTCATCAGTCAATCTAAGTATGTCTCAGACATCTTAGATAGATTTGAAATGAAGGATTGTAAACCAGCCAAGACACCCATACCCAGAAACCATAATCTTTGCCCTGACCTTGAGGGGGAGGATACTGATCAACATTAGTATAGAGCAATCATTGGTTCTCTGATGTATCTCACTGCTAGTAGACCAGATATCATGTTTGCCACATGCATTTGTGCAAGATATCAGGCCGCTCCAAAGGTGTCTCACCTAGCTGCTGCAAAGAGAATCCTCAGATACCTCAAAGGAGCACCTAAACTAGGACTCTGGTATCCAAGAAATAGTGATTTCAATCTCTATGGATACTCTGACAGTGACTATGGTGGCTGCAACATTGACAAGAAATCAACATCAGGAGGATGTCAATTTCTTGGTGGAAGGATTATCTCATGGCAATGCAAGAAACAGTCCTGTGTCTCTACATCAACTGCTGAAGCTGAATACATTGCTGCTGCTAGCTGCTGTGCTCAACTGCTATGGATTCAAAATCAGATGTTAGACTATGGATTCAACTTCATGACTACTCTATCCATATTGACAACAACAGTGCTATCTCATTACTGAGAATCCGGTGAAGCACTCCAAGATAAAGCATATTGATATCAGGTATCATTTCATTAGAGATATTCATGAGAAACAGCTGATAAAGTTAATCAAAGTTGACTCAAATGAACAATATGCTGATTTGTTACAAAGGCATTTGATGAACAAAGATTTAAGTATCTCATATCAGCAATTGGGATGATAAACATTGAATAACTACCTCTTTTGAAAACCTTTTTAATATGTAAAGTCTTGTGTCAATACAATTTAAGCCCAGTTACAAAAGATCTTTAAATTATTCCAAGTGTAAATTCCTTCCAAAGAGGAATTAACTCTCGGAAGATATTCTTGAATATCTTCCGAAACCAAATTCCTTAATGGAAATTTTCTTCTCGAAAGAGTTTTTGGTCTCGGAAGAAGCGATTGATCTTACATCAGATCTACTTCCGAAACTTATACAACTCTCCATTTGGAAAGAACTTTACCTTCGGAAGCAATGCCTTGCTTCGGAAGATAAAGTGCCTTCAAAGGACAATTTTACCTTCGGAAGCAATATCATGCTTCGGAAGAGAAATTGCCTTCGGAAGAAAATTACCTTCGGAAATGTTTTACCCTCGGAAGTAAAAGTTTTTATATGTAACGGATATCTTTTGGGTCCCACTCTGTAAAAAGTAAAGATTTTGTTGATGATGGTCAGATTATTTAAAATTATCCTTATCGCCACTATCATTTCTCCGCCGTAAACCACCATACCACCCACAGTAACCCCAAAACAGTTACCCTATTACCACCACTACCACAATTCACCCTTTTTAAATAATCTTGACTGATCAATTTCATCTTCTTTTACCACTTTACAGCCCTAACTATTCCCTTCACTGTCAAACCTTCAATTTCATCCAAATTTCAAGCTTACCTTTTCTTCAATGGCGCTAAACCCTCAGCACAACCAAGTCGCATTACTTGATTCGTCAAGGGATGCCGACTTCACCCAAATCATCACATTTCTTGCCGAATCCACATACCTCACTGCTCTTACAGTTAATCCCACCGTATACTCCAACCATATGTACGAATTCTGGAGTAACGGTGAAACTGCAGTTCTGAATGGGGTTCGAGTCCTGAGAACCCGCATTTGTGGCCAGGAGTTGGTCATCACTGAACAGCTCATCAGGGAGCATCTCGAGCTTCATGATGATAGGGCTCCTACTGAGTTCCCCAAGGAAGACTTGGAAGGCACTTATATCCTCATGGGATATGGAGGAGATGCCAGCAGATCAACCGTGTACAAGTTCAATTTCTCTTACCATTGGAAGTTCCTGCTGCATATTATCCTGCATTGCCTCTCCAACAAATCAGGGGGTTGGGATCAAATCCGTATGAACTAGGATGCCTAGTTCATGGGTTGGTGAGAGGTCTTCGCTTCAACTACTCACGATTTGTGTTGACCAACCTTATCGGAAATCTAAGCAGGGATACATTCTTCATGTATCCCCGATTTATTCAACACATAATCAACTGTGAGATGGAACCGAGCAAGCTTGTCTGCGCAGCTGCTCTTACTGTTCCACAAGTGAGACCTACCATCTTCAATACACTGAAGAAGATGTCCGCCAACTTCACTGGAAGGTATACTCCACTACCTCCAGAGATGACTGAGCGCATAGCTCCTGGTGACATCCCTGTTATCCCCACAGGTGATGAGCCCACACCAGCAACATCCACCACAATGCCAAAACTTTCTTTACCCATCAAAGCTACATATCAGAGACGTCCAAAACGAACCCTTGTTCAATCTACTCTGATTGAACAAGCTCCTCCTGTTCACACCCAAAGGGCTAGAGTGGAATCATGGGCTCCCACTCAGTCCGAGGTCACACCATCCTTCACAATTGACCTCAATGTGGGTTTTGAGCCTCCTCAGTCTCAAACCCCTGAGCCCGAACCCCAAGCCTTAAGCCCACAGGGTGAGTCTCTACACTCCCCTATGCAGCCTTCTAGGGACAGCCCTACCATAGGCTCAATGCCTGTAGACATTGATCAAGGTCCCGGGTCAGTAGGACTAACCACCCTCTCTTTCACTGACCTTTTACTCCGCACTGATGAAGAGATTACATCTCTCCATGGCCATGAAGTTGATCTACAACACCCTCTGAAAGATCAACAGAGCCAAGAGGGATCCCTTGTCTCTAGCCCCATCAGAAGCCAATTACTGAGGTGAGTCCCACTGATGTGGAGGGGAGTCATGTAGGCTCAGCTGCCACTACTCAGAGTCTCTCATTGAGCTCTCAGGACAGTGGTAACATAATTAGGACTGAGTCTACGACAACTTTGCCCATTGACATCTCTGAAAGAGATGACTCTGAGCAAAGGAAACCAGGGTGCCAAGAAGCCACATCTGGTGGTGAGAGTGAGCATACTAGGTATGTTATCTCATCTCCCCGTGATTCTTCTCATGAAGATGAGGGAAGTATGCAACTAACACTTCAGTACTTGCTTTCTAAGGTCTCCAACCTGGAATCACAGGTGAGGATCTTAGAATCAAGGACTGCCACTCAGCAACTTGAGATTAACAACCTCAAGGCTAAACTAGCTGAGAAACAGACGGAGAGGTCTGTTAGGCATGTACTAATTCAGGTCTCAATGACTTCTTCCTCTAGCTCATCTAGCTCTCAAGATGATGCTACCAAAAGGGGGAGAAAGTTCAGAGACAAACACTTGAGGAACCACAGACCCAATCTCTAACTTCCCAACTCATCACACTACCTGAGTCATCTCAATCCTTTCTAGAGATTGACTCAAAGATGCTTCAAGATCTCTACAGACTTTTCACAAAGTTTGTATTGAGATCATCCCTAGAACAGCCCAGCCCCAACACCACACTTATATACTTTGGGGCTGAGGAGCTTCAAAAACTGACTGCACCTTCTACCACTATGGAAGAAGTTGGTCAACCTAAGGTCCATATGGAACCTGAGATTAGCTTCGAAGGGGAAATGGGGACTGATGGCCCAGCAACTGAAACAGTTGGGATAGAACCTGCAGCAGTCTCATCTTCCGAAGCTCAAGCTGAAGCTTCCGAAGCCTACATGGAAGCCTCGGAAGAACAAGAAAAATCTTCCGAAGCCGAAATAGAAGCTGCGGAAGGTTTATTTAAGATGTCCGAGGAACTGACCATCACAGATGTTATTGCTGAAATAGCATCTGAGGTGAGCAGGGAGGACATTTCTGACATTCCTCCAACCCAAACACTAGCTGAACTTCTCTCTCAATCACAACCCTCCATCCAAGAACCACCACAGTCAAGCACTGCCAAAGACAAAGGAAAACGAAAATTGACTGCGGAAGAGCTTCAGGAGGAGGAGAGGATTGAGAAGGCCAAAAAGAAAGGTAGGTTTCCTACTGAAAAGCTGCTAGCTGCTAGTTCTAAGGCAGCTGCAGCCAATCAGAAAGAAATCAACCAGAAGAGAAGAACAGCACTCATTGACCAGCTCATCAGTCTAGGAGCTGCCAATGAGGAGATACTCCTGCTACCACTAGAGGAGTTGGTGACTTTGGAGAGGTCAACCAGGCTACAACAAGAAAAAGAAGCCAGGTTGGCCTTGGAGAAAGAAGATGAAGAGCGAAGGGAGGCAGCCCTGAAGTTGAGAGAGGATAGGATCAAGTTCCTACTCTCAAGAGGCTTCAGTCTTCCTGAACTGTCTCCACATGACGATGACATGATCCTGCTACTCCACAATAAAGAGCAGGATCAAATGGAGAAGGAAAGGAAGAAGGCTGCTAGGGAGAAGTTGAGGGAAAAGGAGAGGAAGGAGGAAGAGAAGAGGGTCACTGCCACCAAGAAGTCCAATGATAAAGCCTGGATGAAGGACTATCTCCGGGCTCATGGATTCTCTAGTAGGCAGGTGGGACCTATGTTCGAAAGGACACTCCAACGGATAGTCAGTGAAATCAAAGCTGATATCCGTTTGGGGAAGAGAAGGGAGATGTACAGGAGGGTACAGGGAACGGTCTCAATCCCAGCCACTCAACCACAGCCACAACCCACACCAGAACCAACCCCTTTTCCCATTAAAACAGAACCCACTGATGAAACCTTCACCCCTCAACCCACAACTCTACCCAAACCTACCACATCACCTCAACCACCCAAACTACCCATCCTAAAACCCAAGACACAACCCAAAACCACTAAACCTAAGCCTACCCAACAAACACCAAGACCATCCCCTCAGCCTCCTCAACATCTCTCCTTTGAGGAAATAAAGGAGTTCAAGACGAGGCTCATCAACTGCACTACTTTGAGCAGCATCTCCTGTGAGGGAGAGCTTATCAACATCACCTATGTTGATAACTCTTCAAGCTCCCTCACCCTAGGCCAATTTCTGGAATTGCCTAGAGACACCTTGGGCCAGGCTGCAAGACTTCTTGGTCTCAACTCCGATATCCTCAATGCTGAGGAGAAGAGACTAAGAAGGAGACTGGTGACTCTACTGGATACCAGGAAAGAGGACAGGATTTCTGGTCAATCTCCTGGACCTAGAAATACAATAATCCAGTGGAGGTTCGATGAAACTTCTCACAACTTTGTTGTGGAAAGGGAGAATGGTGAAACCAACAGGCTTAATGCCACTTCTCTACTGCATCTCAGCAGATTTGATCTTGCTGAGCTTGCAGAGAAGCCATTCTCCAATCCCTCCAACTCTGAGACTGCTACACACATCAGAAACCATATCAGCGGTCTCCACTTGGCTGAACGAAGTAGAAGAGCCAAGATTGAAGAAGAGTTGAAGTTGAAAGGAGTGGAAGACAAGGAAAGACCAACCACCAAAGGCACAGCCTTTCTACAGATGGTGGAAGGTCCTGAGTTGGAACCAATAGTTCGATGGGAATATGACTATACTTCCCATCAACTAACTCTTTTTAGAGGGCCACAACAGAGGGTACACATAATCCAAGGTGACAGAGTAGAGGTTCTGTCCACCAAAGATCTGTACAAGATTCTCAGCACCACAGCAGGAAAGAATGAAGACACTGATAAACACTTACTTTCCTTGGTGCTGAGAGCTTTGAGAAGAAGAGAGAAGTAAAGTTTTGGTAGCATCAGCCTAGGGGGAGTTTGTTGGATCATGATAAGGCTGGTGCAACCAAAACTACTTCACATAGTCATTTTTGGTACTACATTCAAAGGCTTCCGAAGCTGAGCAAGAGATCTTCCGAAAGTCTGAAGAACAGCTGAAGATATCTACTGAAGGCAAAAGCTGAAGTCAACTGCTGAAGACAACAGCTGAAGATATCTACTGAAGGCAAAAGCTGAAGTCAACTGCTGAAGACAATAGCTGAAGCCAACAGCTGAAGACTATCTTCCGAAGACAAAGTCTGATGAAAGAGCTGAAGACAAAGTCTGAGCTTCCGAAGACAAAGTCTGATGAAGAGCTGAAGACAAAGTCTGAGCTTCCGAAGACAAAGTCTGATGAAAGAGCTGAAGACAAAGTCTGAGCTTCCGAAGACAAAGTCTGATGAAAGAGCTGAAGACAAAGTCTGAGCTTCCGAAGACAAAGTCTGATGAAAGAGCTGAAGACAAAGTCTGAGCTTCCGAAGACAAAGTCTGATGAAAGAGCTGAAGACAAAGTCTGAGCTTCCAAAGACAAAGTCTGCTTCCGAAGACAAAGAAGACTCCAAGCCTCGGAAGAAGCAGTCTTCCGAAGTATAAGTGCCTTCGGAAGAAGTTATTCTTCCGAAGTACTTTATCCTTCGGAAGACATTGCTATGACCAGCAGATAAAAGTATGGTCCCTGACAGTCCGCTGCAGACCTCTGATACAGCATGGCATCTTCCTAAAGAGCCATGTTGTTGACCATACTTTATTCTACTGTTCACCTTTTTATGATAGTACATGTTACCAACTTTAGTTGGTGACAAAAGGTAAGTCAGGGACATGTCCTGACTACCAACTCTCAGGCAAAATGTCTGAAAGACCTCACCTAGAGTCTTGTAGTAAAGATGTAAGGTTAGAGGTGTCCAGCTGGTATCAAAGTATATCCGGCTGTAGGTAGTATTATATATATCTTCTCCCTGTAACTCTTCAAGTAAGCGATTTGAGTCCAAGTGTCTTGTAATCCTTTGAGTTGAGAAGCAATATATAAAAGTACCTTGAAAATTTACCTGCTGTGTTAATTTTCTTACTGCTTGTTACTTGTTATATTGTGATCAACTCTTCATAGACTGCTTGCTGAGTGTTGTTCACAGTGAGTTGAGAGAAAAAACCACCCACATATTCGATCCCGCATTCCCCTATATATATATATATATATATATATATAATTTTGCTATTAATCTAATTACAATTTTGTGATATTTTTATTAATTTTATTAACTTGTTTAACACATAGGTTTTCAACCTGCTCTTATTATATATATATACATTTCGAATAGTTTCGGTTAATTAAACCGTCAAAATTCCAAATATTCAAATATCATGATGTTTTTAAGTTTCTAACCATTAAACCCTTACTTAATTTGAATAACTGATAACGGAATATATATAGGTTACTATAATTTCTGAGTTCACCTTGACACTATTATAAGCCTTTTTTCCATTTATATCCACTAGGGGGTGCCCGCGCGCGTTGCGGCGCAAATATCATGTTAAATGACTGAAAAGTATGTTGTAACAATGAACGGCCCTGAAGACATTTAAATGATGATGCAGGGTTGAGAATAAAGGTGGGGTTATACATAGGTAGCCGATCACATTATTTTTATTAAACATAGAAGGTCATATGTAAACTTAAAAATGAGAAAATAAGTCATCATAGTTTGAAATTGGTTTTTAAATGATCACATCTTTAAAACATGTTTGAACCAAAAGGTGGCATTTGAACCAAAAGGTCATAGTACACATCGAAACAAAATTGCTATATAAACTTATGAATAAGTTTTACAATGTGAGAAAATATATCTAAAAGTAAATAGCAAGGAAAATTGTTAAGTCATTTGGCATGGCAGAAGATATTCTAACATCTACCAAAGCATTTAATAATCTATCTTTTACTAATTTCACATGACAATTAATTATTAAACGAACAAGCAGCCTTATGGGTGTACTCTTAAGCATCTAATTATGCTTCAACATGTAAGACAGTAGGAGATACAATGTCAATCTAAATTATTGAGTGTTAAAAAAAGTGTTGTAAAGATTTGATTCATACCTGAAGTTAAAAGAAATTTGGTATAACCCTATTCCAAAAATATAATGTTTTCTACATCAAAATGTGTGAATGTTTGGTGCATACAGCGGATGTGCTTCTTGCATGAATTAAAGGAGAACATTTTCTTTTTTTTACTCAACTTAGGCATGGTGTAGAAAACTCCAATTTAATTAGATAATAAGTACTAAAAATTAAACAAAAAATGAGTTATCTATTGAAGCCACACAGTCATAATAGAAGCAACCTTTAATATGATCAAAATTCATTTCAATACTCATAACTGATAACGAGTGACGGACTGATGCAATTCGATTTGTCAGATGATGAAAGCTTGTTTGTCAAGATCAAGCCTTTATGTAACAGGTCCCAACCTGATTATTTAATGGAACTAACAAGATTTCTTAACAAATGTAGGGTCATAAATGTTACCTTTTAATTATAACATAGTTAAGGGTTTAACAATGATAACATGTTAAATCCTTCCATGCAAGTAGTAACCACATGTTAGATCCTTGTGTGCAAGTAGTAACCCGGCACAAACTCAATGAAAAAAGCTACAAACAACAATATATAACATAATAATAACAATGAGGAAAAACCACAATAAACCACCAAAACATAGTGACAGTTAGAATCAGAATTAGAATAACTAAGATACTGAACAAAGTTTCCGTCCATGGGCTAATGTCTAGAGAAATAAGAGAACCTTTGTGCCATTTTACGAAACCTAAATTTCATGGATTAGTCTTGCAACACTGAAGGTTAGTTTTCGAAATAGTGGATATATGTGTACTCCTAAGATGCATCCTAATTGCAAGGTAAAGAGAGCTTAAATATCAAAGAGGAAATCCATAGAGTTTAATTCTACCAACTACAAGTGATTACAAAGGTGAAACCGTCATAGGGTGTCAAAAAATGATAAATCTTTAGCTTTATTCCACCCAAATCAAGATCATTTACAAGAAAATTAAAACAATAACCAAATTAAAGAAGTCAGCCTGATTACAAATTGATGAGAACAATACAAGAGCAAAAACTAAACTGAATATGAAGATGAACTTGACCCAGATTCATCTAAATAGTGATGAGGATTAAAACTTTATTAGAAGATGAAGACGTTAAACAAACCAACTTCCTTGACTAAAGATAAGTAACAGATGAACACGTTAAAACTCTAGATAGACAAATATGAGAACAATCTGACCAGGATAAAAACTTTGTTTGTCATATTGATTACGAACAGATGTTGATGAAGACAGGTTATATAAAGTGTTCAATAACCAAGACCGATGACCAGACAAAGGGTTCTAAAACCCTAGATTATGGAGAGAAGATTATGGAGAGAAGATTATGTCTAAATTGATTCCAATTCATACCTTGTCAGTGTACCATTTCCTCCTTTAATCCCATAGCATGTAACCGTTGGAAAACCCAATAGAAAAGCCAATGTAAGAATCCTTAGCATAGCCGCATCAATCCAACTATAAAACAAAGCCCGCTAGATAAGATACCTTAGCCGATCATAACTCTAATGTAACATCACAGATTTAACCCAAACATTAAGTTACATGCAAAACAAACAAAAAAAACTATTAGAATAAAATATTATAAGATAATATGTTTGTTATGAATTGAATATTATATATTTCAACGTAAGGAAAATGAGTATCCAATCCTTTCCTAGTAACTTGAGTTTTAACGAGGTTTAAATCTAAAACACGTATTTATGGAAATTATGTATAAGACATTCAACAGATCAGAAACATCTCACATGATGATTGGAACATGTTAGTTCGGTTTTATTAGGTGTGCATTTGACATTCAGTATCTTAGAAACATCTCATATGAATACCATGTTGAAATTAAGCATATAAATGATTTTGGATACACTAACAGAATTGGTCATAAGGTCACATTGTTGTAGTTATGCTCCAAGAAGCACATTTTGATAACTTTGAATGAACTATAGGTGCTCAAGCTAAATTAGCAAAGGTTGGTGAATTAGGAGCTATTCATGATTATCAAGCAGAGTATAATAGAGTTGTCATAAACATTGTATATATCAAAGTTATCAATTTCAGAATAAATATGTTTTGTTTGTCTAGTTCTTAAATTTACATAAAATTAGCCTCTGTGGTAATTTTATTGTATAATCAACATTATATTCTTATCTTAAGTGTGTGATGTTCTAATTCTAGTTCCTCATGCAAGATATTATGTTATTCTTTAATTGAATATTAAATAAATTTCAAGTTAAGAGCATTTGAGCCTCATCGGCTTATCGACTTGCTATCTGCCAAAACAAAATGCCATCACCACCCCTAAAACAATATTACGTAAGACTTTATAAAACTATTTAGGCATTTAAGAATACATACCAGAAGCATCAATTTCCTTGACATTCTCGCAAGTGTGTCTATAATGGATGATATAACATCAACTCCTCTAATAGAACAATAGACGTTTCATTATTGAAAACAAAATAAAATACCATTTCGTAAACATTTAAAGAAAGCACCTGATGTCATTCTCTTAGATTGCAGTTAGAAGACATATATAGTAGATGTAGGATTGCAAATAAAAACTGATTTATTCAAATAAATGGGATCTCTCCAAATGATTGAACTAAATTTACCACTTAAAGATAAGAAAATAAGTCATCATAGTTTGAAATTGGTTCTTAAATAACCACAACTTTAAAACATGTTTGAACCAGAAGGTGGCATATCACAGCTACTCTCTTAATTAGAACCTCTTTCCACTATCATTTCCAAGATGATTGCAACAACCATGCCATGTCACAGTACATACTACACAGGGAACCAAAATTGCTATATAAACAATAAACTTATAAATAAGTTTACGGTGTGAGAACATATATCTAATAGTAAACAGCAAGGAAAATATTTATGTTATTTGGCATCGCAGAAGGTATTCTAACAACTACGAAAGCATTTAGTACTCTATCTTTTACTAAATTCACATGATAATTAATTATTTAATTCATTAAACAAAAAAGCAACCATACGGGTGTACTCTTAAGCATATAGATTATGATTCAACATGTAAGGCATTAGGAGATAAAGGCATTAGGAGATAACATGTGAATCTAATTTATCTAGTGTAAGAAAAAGTTGTAAAGATTTGATTCATACCTTAAAGAGACCCACTGGGGCCTGCAAGTTGATTAACTTGATAGTTTCCAGGATCTGCTGGAGAGTTACCAAAAGAGCCATAACCGAAAGGAACAGCTGCAGATTAAGGCAAACTGCTGACTGAAACACTATTCTTGTGCTGAGGAAGAATGGCTGCTAGTTGTTGATGATGGGTGCTATTACCAGCAAATGCTTGCTGAAAGCCAGATGGCATGTTTAAGGTAAAAATGTGTAGCTAATCATGTATTCAAAAGGGCCCAACGGTAAAGCAGGTTGAGAGTATGGGTGCATCGCTAGTTGGTGTGGAGGAGCAGCCCCGATAGGAATGGTATTGCCTGGTGGAATCAGTTGTGCTGGTTGAGATTATGAGAAAACACCAATCTTTAAGGCCTGGATGAACAATATGGTGAATTATTGTTGTATGGCTAATTAAGCTAATTGATAACCACATTATGCAAAAAGAATAAAGATATATAAAACAAAACACACACACGCACACAATTCTACATAGAAGCTTAAATTCTACATAGAAGATCTAATATACCAGAATCGATGAAGATGAATGAAAGCAATTAAATTCATCGCAATACCTCTGTCATAGAAATAGTTAAACCACTGATTGAAGATGTCGAGTTAGCATATTTAGTAGCCATTGATTGACTAATATGAAAAGGTGAATATGACAGATCAGATTCTCTGACAGGATGACTGTTTGCTGCTAAAGTGTTTGGTAATAAGCTTGTAAATGTGGCCATTTACAGAGAACAGAAAAAGATCAAGTTTGAATAACTTTAGTGTTAAACTAATAACAATTGGTGGACGTGCCATTTTTGTACAATAAGACAATGTTGTTGGTTTTATAACTTGCACCGCAATAAAAATCTGTTTCATTAAATACTTAGGGGGTGTTTGTATGTGCATTCTGAAGGCCAAACTTGAGTTGTAATATCAATTCTTGATCAATTATTACTACATCATCTGATGTTATTTTTGTAAAGCCTGATTTTTAATAGCCCTATTTCTTCCTGATTCCCACATGATCCCCTTCTGCGTACCTAAACTACTACTGAATGCATAGTCCATTTTTGCATACACAACCGGAAGTTCTCTATCGCCACCATTTCTGCTTTTCTACTACCAGCAAATCTCCCAATCAGCAGCGAATGACCCGCATGCTGCAACAACTAATAATGGAAACAACATCAAATGGAATCAGAGATTTGATAACATTTCTAAATACCTTTACAGACCCGAATAAAAGGCTCATATCTCACCCCTTGTTTGTAGCTTCCCTCATATCCTTTAGAAATCCTTTAACTGACTGTGATTCAATTTGATAGAAGATAATAAATTTATGCTACCACTAACGAGCTTGGTTGGACAGAAAATCAATTGGATGGAAGAAATAACGTTTCAATACCTACCACTATTGAGACTGGCTGGATCACTTTGCTACACATCTACAAGGCATAAGTAGAAAAAAAAACTTTAATACACACCAGCAAACAAGAAGATAATAATGATACGTTTGCATTTCTCCAAACTATGGCCTGCATACTGGCTCCCACATTGAATCACTACAATTACCATGTTAATTAACCTGCATTAGATACTGCAAACTGTTGCCTCTATATACTTATTTTTGTTTATTCATAATGGATAATATTTTCACAAGGATCAACATGTGTTTACTCATTAGATGACACGTAGGCACAGTAGGGATTCCTTAGAGAGCAATATCAAGCATACACATATAGTATAACTAAAGATTGAATTGTGAAATGCAAGGTTAATCTTTTTAAAAATAATTAATCTTGGTCGAACTACTAAGCGATGAAATTGCAATCAGTGGTACCAAAAGCAATATAATACTTAAGAGCGTAACTCAGGTAGGTAATGCATAAAAATATAAAATGCTCTTACACTATTAAGTTAAATTCCTCGTTATGTTTATAGAACAAACTGGACTTAGACATCATGTCCTGCTAAAAGTTCCTGTTCATATGGAGACATAAGAAGAAATGAAACAGAAAGCAATATGAGAAGTATAATCTCCAGGTTAAGAATCCCGCCACTGAAAAATTTTCAATTTTTTAAGCCGTCACTGGATCGAAGTCTAGATTTGTTTATTCAACCAGAACTCAAACAAACGTATGCAGATACAAATTAAAGTTCAAAACGCAGCTGCTTTTCATGTGAAACCTGAGGACATGGTTTAACTTAATGAGAAAACCAGATGAATGCTGATCAAATAGTGTACAGATGTAATTAGGTTTTCAGCTCTTGAGTCCAAACACCAATACTTAAGTTCAAAATTTTAACAAAGAATCGATGTGTGACCTAAAAATTAACCTAGTGTACCCACAAAGTCAACAAATTGGAAGCTACTATGGCTACACATTGAAGAAATTCGGTGTAAGAGTACTTGTGAAGCAGGGATTCAATAAACCAAGAAGAAAACAGGCGACAACAAGAACAGCAGGCGAAACACAGCTTCAAGACCTGAATTGGATGTAGTAATCACCGACTCTGCAAACAAACTACACAAATTGGAAGCTATTATGGGTAGAAATTGAAGAAATTGGAGGAAAAAGTACATGTGAAGAAGCGACCCGAGGAGGAAGATATGGTTGTGCTTACCTGGTTTGGGGGAAACATAGCACACTTTAACCGGAGAACAAAACATAAACATGAATAGAAACCGGAAATGAGACCCTTACCGGAATTCGAAGGCCAGTCTGCAGGAGCATCGAACGGGAAGGCGATTTGGCAAATGCGGTGATATGTGAACACAAGAATACAACAAACCACTCGAAGGGGCAGGGCATTGAAGTGGGGGCTGCGGAAAGGCGCTGGTAACAGATGGACATTGGTTGTGGGAGCTGAGACGGGCATACGGCGAGGGAGGCAACCGACGACCGAAAGTGGGTAGGAGGAGGGCAAGAGGCGCGTCTTATGGAGACATGGAAATTACAATTGTACCCATTCGATATGTATTATGCAGTAGTTAAAGATTATGAGCGTATGAAAGCAAAAGCCTAGGTTTCTTGAAGCACGTCAACTTCACGTAGGTGCTTTTCTTTAATTATGTTCTAGCTCTACCCTTTCCAAAGTATTATTAAATTAAAAAGAAAAAATTGCAAGAATTGGGCTGATAGCCGTGTAAATAATAAGAATATAATAAGAATTGAAGCAAAATGATTACTATAGGTGTGCGATGCTACATCAAAATCCGAGTCAGACTTAATGTTGAGTTAAATCATGCCTGACTATACCGAGCTTAAATTTATATTGCAATAACAAATGAAATCTACGTTAAAGGGCCATCAAAGGCAGGCAAGGGTGCAATTCAAAACATGAAAGGATGTGAGAAAGAAGAAACTAGTTCTTCGCATAGAGAGAAATGAGATGCTAGTGATAGTATTTTTCATTGCAAATTGAATGATCCAAGCATATGAGCCTGACCATTTATTTATATAGAGGATAATGTAAATCTAGTGGGCTTACCATATGGGCCAACTCATGGCTAAACTATCACTAGATTATGTTTGGCTTATTGAGTGGCATCAACGGTCAACCTACCATATCAGTCATCAGTGTGAAAAAATGAAAAATATGAAGATTCGAGTGAGTATCTTCTTAAGGGTATCTGGATGACACGTGTTAACACCACAATTATTCTCACTAAATTTTTTCCGTCTCTCTCCTATTAAATAATTACCTTAATTACAAATAATACTATTTAACACTTTTTTAGATTTAATAAATAAATAAAGACATCTATTTATTAATGTTATTTCTAAATAAATAATTCTTTTATAAAATAATAAATTATTTAAAGCATAAGACTTTTTTATAAAATATGAAATATTTAAAATTGGTATTGTTAAAAAGTTATTTTTTTAAAACCAAAAATAATTAAATTTAAGAGTTATAATAAGAAAATTTTTAAAAATGACATTTTTATACGGTTTGTTTTAGAACAAAACGTTTATTTTTTTTAAAAAAAAATAAAATTTTAAAAAGTTGATATTACTATTTTATAACTTACAGTCATTTCTAATACATAATTTCAGTGATATTATATCTTAAAATATTATTTTATAATTAATAAATTTTGTTATATTAATTTTTTATTTATTCAACTCGTGTAACACACGGGTTACTATAGCTAGTATATATATATACTAAATATGATTGGAATTATGTATAAGCAATTACTATAAGCAATAAAATAATAATATGAACTTTTTAATCTTTTTGTTTTTTAAGGATAAATTAAATATTTTGTTTCAAAATAACGTTTTAAAAAAATTTCATTTTTAATAAATTTCCTTACTATAACTTCCTATTTTTAATTATTTTTATTTTATAAAAATTTACTTTAAAAAACTAATTTTAAAATATTACGCAAAAAAGTTTGATTTTTAGAAAATAATTCTTTTTATAAAAAACTATTTCTATAGAAATAATATTAATAAAAATCTCTTTCTTAATTTATTAAAAAAAACTAATTATAAGAATACGGTGCCGACACGTAACACACCCATTTATCCTTTTATTAGAGTAGGCAGATTAAAGACATTGGTTCGTATTTTATAAAATCCTAGGGACCGGTCATTTGTACCATGTTGAACATATAATTAACCACAACTCATATATGTTTGTTTCAGTCATTCTTGTGATCTTCGTCTTCATTGTTTCAATATATGATATACATAGTTACGACTTAACAGAGCAAAAATGCATAAATAATTTGTAAATTTATTTATCAATATTATCATATTAATAAAACATCAACAAATAGTAACTTAATAAAGTCAAAGTTATAAAGAGATAAAAAATTCATCTGTTATAATAATATGATATGATATTAAAGTTAAGGATATAACGTAAGAGGAAAGTTCAAATACAAAGGGAATATTATGTAAAAAGTGTGAAAGCAATCGGTGAGTGACACGTGGCATATTATTAAAAATGGAAGGAGGGGTATTTTAGGAAGTCTAATTTATTAAGATGAAGGTGTGAGATATATATCTGTACGATTGAGGTTTTCAAAAGATTAAACGATCGAATTCATCTTACATCAATTTTAATCGTTGAAGATTCAAACGTACGAAGTTTCAGCTTACATCAAACGATCGAATTCATCTGTCGAAGATTGCTTTACATCAATTAATTCGCCGATGTCGACGAGTGATTGTCAGATTGGTACATATGAGGACGATTATATACTGTAATTGACATAGTATGTTAATTTTCGCACCGTAATTTTGTCGTTTGGATCATCATTGTGTCTATACTGTCTAATTTCTGTGAATTTTTTATTGATTGACATCATCATTGTGTCATAGGTATCATCATTGTGTCTTTTGTTCGTTATTGTGTCTTTTGTATCGTCATTGTGTCTGAATAAAACAGTTATTGTGTATATACTGTTAAATTAATCTGGATATTATGAATATGTTTCTATATGTTTCTGTATTAGCGTTCTGTAAATCAAACAATATAAGATAAAATAAGATAGATAAAATAAGACTTGACACAATGACATCATTGTGTCATAAATTTCATTATGTCATGGTGTTAATGTGTCATATATATTATTTGTGTCATAAGATGCATTGTGTCATTTATATCATTATGTCATAAGATTCATTGTGTCATAAGACTCATTGTGTCATGGTGTTAACGAGTCATATATACTGTGTAATAATATCATTGTGTTATTATATTCATTGTGTCATAAGACTATTGTGTCATGGTGTTAATGTGTCACATATATCATTGTGTCATAAGCTTCATTGTGTCATGATACTCATTTTGTCTTTTTATGACATGCTGTTTTTTTTCATATAGATGCTGAAAATTACAAAGATGTTGGCCAACAATGTGTATCCCCAGGTAGACCAAAAAGAATAAAGTCAGCTCGTGAGTTAGTCATCGAACAAGCAGGAAAAAAGTTGAGAAATTGTGGGTTTTGCAAACAACCTGGTCACATTATACAGTTTATATCTTCAAAACATTAAGGATAAACAAGATTCAAACAACTCAACAATTTATTCTATGCCTATTCAAGAATAGGATTCATTGTGTCATAAAATTCATTGTGTCATATACTCATTATGTCATTATATTCATATTGTCATTATATTCATTGTGTTATAAGACTCATTGTGTCATATTTGAAGAGTTTTGTTTACGTTTGATTTTGACGATAAAAACAAGTTACCAAAATACTATTGTGTAATGTAAAGCAACATATAGAAACAAATACATGCCAACACATAGCAAAATATAATAATATGCCAACATACCAAATTACTATTGTTTCAAATTACTATTGTGTCAAACTACCATTGTGTCAAACTACCATTGTGTTAAATTACTATTGTTTCAAACAACCATTGTGTCAAACAACCTGTCAAACAACCATTGTGTCAAACAACCATTGTGTCAAACAACCATTGTGTCAAACAACCATTGTGTCAAACAACCATTGTGTCAAACAACCATTGTGTCAAACAGCCATTGTGTCAATTACTTTTTTGCCCCTCCGCCTGTTAGCAGTTTTCCACTTATTTACATGTTTGCCACCGCG
Organism: Flaveria linearis; assembly: GCA_024085815.1. Classification (NCBI taxonomy): domain Eukaryota; kingdom Viridiplantae; phylum Streptophyta; class Magnoliopsida; order Asterales; family Asteraceae; genus Flaveria; species Flaveria linearis. The sequence continues at coordinate 35,132 of JABSNV010000724.1, forward strand.
TTTTTTTAACCATTGATCTATTTTAATGAGTTGATCCAATGGCCAGAATTACTTCTCACCCTTTTTAAGAAATATAGCCTTTGTAGCATATCCTCTCCCATAACGTAATACCATGTAAATAAGATAATATAACATCTGTTAATTAATATACCATATTCAATATCGTAATATAAATTATTATAATATTATTATATTAATGATAGTAGAGTAGAATATAACAAAAATAAAACATCATACATGCATACACACACATTTATTGTTTTCCTATTATATGTTATATTTATTTAAACAATGATTTAATTCTAATAATAAAGGATCCGAAACTTTGATCTCATCTCCTATATAAGTATGTTCTCATTTCATGGTCCATCAAAGTTCAATCACAAACAAAACAAACATCAACATGACAAAGTCTTTGATTTTCATCATATATCTTTTCTCACTTACAATCACAGGTAACTTTTGACTCCATTGGTATTGAACAAAAGTTATTAGTAGTTACTAATCATTGTGAGGTCCAGGCCCGGTCCCAAGAATTCTCAAGAGACCTGGGGCCCGGGACGAGAATAAAAAATGAGCACCCGTAATGCAATGTATAAAAAAAGTTTAAACCGAATAACTTGTATCTAAAAAATTATAATACGACGATAATTGTTATAACAATAAATGAAACGAAAGTCTTGTATCAAAATAATTAAATTTACTTACTTAAACAAATCAAGTTTTCATAGTAATTTGAGTTTAAATTGGATAAATGATATTGGGCTAAACTATTAAAATATTAATGAGATCTAAAGTAAAGTTTAATAGACTAAAATAATTAAAATTTTATTGAGTCTTTTTAACAGGTTTATTAGTAGTTTATAGCTTTTTTTTTAAAAAAAAAACAAGACATAATTTTCTTAAAATTCCAGGCCCTTGAGTAGACCGAGCCTTGGGCGGTCGCCCACCCCGCCCCCCTCAAGGCCGACCTTGTGAGGGTCGGATCGGATCGGTCGGTCAGATCGTGAATCGCTCTGGGTACCCATACGATCAATACTAGTTCTTTCTAAGGGGTTGAACCAGCCGGTTGATCCTGAGTTGGCGGTAGGAAGCGGTCCAATCGGGGGTGTCAGACCAGTTGAAACAGTTTTTTATATATATTTATTTATTTTTTGAGTATTTTTTTTACATATATCATTAAAATAATTAGAATTTTATCTGGTTCTTATATCCGATCCAATTGGTCCGACCAATAAACCGATAAAATGTACGATTCATTGTCCGATTCAATTCTGAAAACATTATTACTAATAAACTTTTGACTCCGTAATTTCAATGAAATGAGTAACTTCCTTGAATATGATAGAGTTCATGCCCAAGTAATTATCTCTAACCAATTAAAAAAATCAACTTTTGACTCCATAATTTCGGTGAAATGAATAATTTTCTTGAATATGATGGAGATCATGCCCAAGTAATTATCTCTAACCAACTAAATACAATCAACTTTTGACACCATATTTCAATGAAATGAATAATTTTCTTGAATATGATAGAGATCATGCCCAAGTAATTATCTTTAACCAACTAAATATAATCAACTTTTGACTCCATAATTTCAATGAAATGAATAATTTTCTTGAATATGATGGGGATCATGCTCAAGTAATTATCTTTAACCAATTAAAATTGAGAAATTATGCATGTATTCTCCAAATTTCAGGTATGGAGTTGATAATGGCGGGAAAAGTTTGTACCGACATTGAATTTCTACCCGTATGTGAAAAATACGTGTATTCATGTATGTGAAAAGGTACATGGACAATTTTCCATCGGAGCATGCAAGAATCCGTTGTTTGTCGTTGTTATTTTGATTGCCCGACGAAAGGAAGTAAACGCTACGCTTCATTAAGTCTCTCCCGTGGCTCCATGTCTTAATTCCTTGTATCGTTCTCTAGACGTTTAGCATTGCAAACTATAACGTTTAATCTCTATATTACTGCTAAGATACCTTGCAAATTTTATTAGTTATTATAATCAGTAACGTAGATTGTTATGTTCTTGGTTGATTAAATTCTCTGAATACATGGTGTAAACAAATATTAATCATGTACATTACATCACAACTGATATGCAAAACCAATAAATCTAATAGAGAGAACGTTATCATTTGATGTTAAAATAGTAATTTATTAACTAAATATTGCATTATCACATATCTTACTACTCTAATAAAATAGTATCTTGAGATGACACGTGCCTACACCACAATCATACTCATCAAAATTTTCTCGCCTCTCTCTCTTATTAAATAATAATTACCTTAATTACTAATAGTAATATTTAATACTTTTTTAGATTTAATAAATTAAGAAAGAGATCTATTTATTAATATTATTTTTTTAAAATATAAACTTTTTATAAAATAATAAATTTTTCTACAGCAATTTTTTAAAATTTCAAAATATTTTAAATTTGGTATTTTTTAAAAGTCAATTTTTTATAACAAAAAATAATTAAATTTGAGAATTATAATAAGGAAATTTTTAAAAATAATATTTTTATACGGTTTGTTTTAGAACTAAGTACTTATTTTTTGAAAAAAAAATAAAAACAAAACTTTAAACAGTTGATATCACTGTTTTATTACTTATAATCATTTCTCATACGTAATTTCAATCATATCATATTTTAGAATAACATTTTATAATTAATAAATTTTATTATACTAAAGCCAGTGTCTTATAAAGAAGAAAAGCATTTCCACTCGGACAACTAAAAGTGTTTCACGAGTCGAGACTCGAGAGATAAAGAATAAACACTATCATGTAGCTAAATTTTTAATCAACAATGTAAGTATACATAATTTGTTGTATATTTTGGGTTTCTTCAGGCCCAGTTGTTAGCCTACTTGTCGGCCCAATTTGGTGGCAATACAAAATTATAATTTACAGAAAAAGTGACCTGTGGGCCGGAGACCAAACTTGTTTAGAATTTCTGTTATCGATCTAATCAAGACCAATTCTTCAAATCCATTTCAACGTGACTGAAAAATTCATATGTTCGTCAATTTATCTTAGGGGTTGTTTGGTAACTTCTGAATGAATAAGTGCTGAACCAATAAGAGGTCTGAACTAGTAAGAGGTCTGAATCAATAAATGCTGAACCAGTTTAAGTCTGTTTGTTTGGATAACTGAATGAACATGTAAAATGACTATTTTACCCTTTAATTTAGTTTTGCTGAACGACTGTGATAAAAATGAAACACCTTTAAATGTCTTTGCTACACGCCTATCCGCTATGAAATTACTGGACTTAAGAAAAAGCTATATACAACTCAAAATGCACATGGTACCACCCTAGTTACTTTTAATCTAATCTACATATTTACATATTACAATTTATATATTTAAATGTTCACATGAAATACACTTCTTTCTTCATCTTTCTTCTTCATCTTTCTTCTTCATCTTTCTTCTTCATCTTTCTTCTTCTTCTTTCTTCTTCATCTTTCTTCTTCATCTTTCTTCTTCATCTTTCTTCTTCATCTTTCTTCTTCATCTTTCTTCTCATCTTTCTTCTTCATCTTTCTTCTTCATCTTTCTTCTTCATCTTTCTTCTTCATCTTTCTTCTTCATCTTTCTTCTTCATCTTTCTTCTTCATCTTTCTTCTTCATCTTTCTTCTTCATCTTTCTTCTTCATCTTTCTTCTTCATCTTTCTTCATCTTCTCTTCATCTTTCTTCAAATTCTCAAATGAAAACCCTACCACCATCTCCACCACCACCATCGTGACACTTCAGTACCACTGAATCACCATCATCATCATGCCATTTCATCACAGCATCCCACCATCGGATAACCCCTACTACACCGACAGGCTCACCTCCGCCACATACGACAACCGTCACCACTGCAGTCCAGTGCCGGCGATGAGGTGGCAACGGAGGAAGAGAGGGCTGAGGAGGCTTGCTGCAGACCGCTCTCCGGCGAGGGTTCCCGATCAGACTCATTCTCAAATCTGACTCGGTAAGTGGTGATTCAGACCTCGTTTTCAATCAGAGGTACCCAACCCAAACAATCAAGTCTGACTCGGTTAGATATACATGTCTGACTGGAGTCATTCAGACCCAAACAAACAGCCACGTGTGTGTAGAGAACGAGAGACCGATTTATAGATCGACCACAGTGACGTACCTAGAAAAATTTTTCATCAAGGTGGAAATTTGAGGTGAGGGTTGTTGACTATAGTTATATATTAATTTTTTTAGTTAGATTTGGGTTGGGTCACATAAATAAAGAAATAAACCAAGTTAATATATCTTAAAATTTGTTATCTACTAGTTTTTATTTTGTAAAATTTAGTCATTCCATCATCTTAATTCTTAAGTGGATTAAGTTATAAAATTAATTTGGTTTTACTAAGTGGGCTTAATAAGTTAATAGTATAATGGGTATAGTAGTTAACTGTTTACTTTGATCTTAAATTATTCAAACTAGTTTAATGAAAATGGGCTTGAGTTATCCAAATTAACTGTTTTATAGATTTTAGTTTGTTTGTTATAGCCTTATAGGTTTGTGTAAAGTTTAAAGTTTATAGCTAAACTAGTATTAAGCCCCTTCCCCCTCCCCTTACGTTACGGTGTGAGCGTAAAACATGTAAAGTAACACCAATGTCATATCACCAATAGTGACAAAACACCGGAAAAGCTCGTATCAGAAAATAAATAAACAAAAACCGCACAGAAAATAGACGTAAAAGTGTAATACATTAAACACAATAACTAAGTCGATCTAGTACCTATACATTATAATGGAGTCGTTAAACGGGAAAATAAGGCGTAACAACGATTAACACATGCACATGTTACGACGTGTTAACTCTTAAAATTTAAACCGATATGTGAAAAATTGTAGAATATGAAATTATAAGGGAAAAAATTAAAAGTGAATTTTAGGAGTAAAGTTATAAACATGTAAAAGTATTGGGTTTAAAGTAATAAACAAAAGGAAAGAAAAAAAGACAAAGAATATGTACATATGCAATACAAAATTGATAATCTATCTATCTACCTATCTACATATCTACCTATTCTAATAAAAATGTAACTAGGAATGTCATATGATAATACCACATTCATTTTAACAAAATTTTCCGCTTCTCTCTACTATTAAATAACTTCATTAAATACTAATTATATTATGTAATTCTTTTTTAGTAAAAATTATTTTTAAAAAGTTTAAGAAATAGAAATTTTTTAAAGGATACATAAGTAACCTTATTTGTCCATGTGTCTTCATTAAGAAGACAACATCAGGATATGTAATCATAGCTGTGTATGTTGATTATCTAAATATAATTGGAACGCAAAAGGAAATTAATGAAGCAATTGCTCTTTTAAAGAAAGAATTTGAATTGAAAGACCTTGAAAAAACCAAATATTGTCTTTGTTTGCAGATTGATCATATGCATAATGGAATACTTGTACATCAGTCAACTTATACTGAGAAACTCTTAAAGCGTTTCAATATGGACAAAGCAAATCCTTTAAGCACACCATTGGTTGTTAGATCACTAAATGTTGATAATGATCCATTCCGTCCTTGTGAAGATAATGAAGAGGTTCTTGGTCCAGAGATACCATATCTCAGTACAATTGGAGCTCTTATGTATCTTACTAACTGTACGAGACCTGCCATTTCTTTTGCAGTTAATTTGTTAGCAAGATTTAGTTCAGCTCCCACTAAAAGACATTGGAATGGGATTAAACATATTTTTGGTATCTTCGAGGTACTATTGATTTAGGCTTGTTTTATCCTAATAATTCAAAAGAAGGGTTGGTTGGTTATGCAAATGCAGGTTATTTATCTGATCCACATAAAGCAAAATCTCAAACTGGATACGTATTTAAGAATGGAGGAACTACGATTTCATGGCGTTCTCAGAAACAAATACTCGTTACGACATCCTCAAATTATGCTGAAGTCATTGCACTATATGAAGCTTCAAGAGAATGTGTATGGTTAAGATCTATGACACAACTCATATCAACTTCTTGTGGATTGGAGAAATATGAAAATGTAACACCAATCTATGAAGATAATGCAGCTTGTGTCTCACAAATGAAAGAAGGATATATCAAAAGTGATAGAACAAAACATATACCACCAAGATTCTTTTCATACACTCAAGATCTTATTAAAGATAAAAAGTTGAAATGAGATACGTTCAATCTAGAAACAATTCAGCTGATCTTTTCACAAAGGCACTTCCTAAAACAACTTTCAGAAAACATGTTTATGATATTGGCATGCGGCACCTGCACACAATGTGATGATCTACAGAAGACAATTTGAGGGGGTGTTATAAGCTGCACTCTTTTTTCCTTAGCTAAAGTTTTTTTCCCACTGTGTTTTTCTTTAGCAAGGTTTTTAATGAGACAGTACTTAAACTCTTGAAGTTTGAAAAGTGTAATCCAAGGGGGAGTATTATGAATTATTACCATGGCAAATGGATGAACTCTTTGTCAAACTTGTAGATAAGTTTACTATGCTACTTATCTACCAAAATAGTTTACCTTGTCTACCAAAATTATTGATCTTTGTAAATACATTTCTCATTATTTCATTGAGTGGAGTAGGTTAATCATTATCATAGTTGGTGGACATGATAATTGAGTGGATTAGGTTAATCATTACATTTGTGTGGTGCACATTTGATATGAAGAACTATAAATATGTGTGTCTTTGGTAGATGATGATCATCCCATCACAAAATATCATATCTCAAAACAAATAGAGAAAATGCACCTCTTGTATACACTTTAATAAGATATACATTTATCTTCTTCTTGCTCTTACAATTCTCTTTAAGTTCTTAAGATTAAAACACTAATCTTGTGTTAAATATCATGGTATTATAACAATAACATGTATATTGCATTAGACCTCAAAAAATTACATTAGATCTTAAAAATGTTGAATTATACTAAACAATAATTTTATTAAAGGTTGTATTAGGTAAAATTGAATTAGATTCAAAACAACCTTTTTGTTAGTAAATGTAACTTTCTGTTAGCAAATTCAACTTTTTTTTTGTTACAAAATACAACTTTTTGAAAGTTTGAATCATGCTATTTTTATAGTAGTAATTGTTATCTGAAAATAAGTTTCTACACTTAATTCCACCGCTTGATAGTCAAATGACATGTCGTCCCACTTGGAAACTAGTCAACCATGTTGAGTTAATCTTGACAGGAACGGGTACGGGTCACGGAATTAAACCCATGGGTTTTAATCGAATAAGTTAGTAATCTATTTATTATTGAACGGTTCTTTGTTTACGTTGCATGTATGCCTACTCAAGGCTTCATTGGATGTTTAATAAAATGACCACCTTTTGTTGTATCTATTTTCAAGTAGCTCACTTTCTTTCTTTTACAAAAGCAAATACATATACTTCTTTGTATTATCTTGTACGTGAATTCTGATCTTGGGTGTCAACCAACATACACATGCATAAAAACAAAATAGAGCATAAATAAACTACAAGCAATAAACCGTAAAGGTTATAAAGAATAAAAAAGATAACATAAATTAATTCATTTGTCTTTCCCAATAAATCGTTTTTCAGAATCAATCTATTAATAATTGACAAATGATTTAAAACATATCTATTGTATGACTGGATCGATCTCCCATAGATTTGATAAGCAGTGATGGATTCGTTGAGCAGTTTGTTCATGAATATACATATATAAATGACAATAGCAACATTGGAAAATATCAATCAAAACTATCAATCGTAAGCAGCTCTAGCATGTATATAAATACTAAAAAAAATACTACAATAACTAACAACTTTAAGAATCGTACTACGTACATTGTAAACCATTAATTACTTGCTTGTAAATCACTTATAATCCATTCACAAAGAAAATTACTAAACAAAAATAGTGTATTCTATGCTTGAATTAATTATCTGTTTTACGTAAGCCCATCCTGAATATTTTTTTTACTATATATAATGTAATAGTCATTTCCTTAATGTTTGCTTAAATAGAACACATCAAGATTTGGATAGAACATTATTTTAAAACACACTTAACATTAATAATTAACTTCACTTGGGGCTAAAGTGAAAACCCCATATTACAAACCACTACCACCACTCAAACTCATACTTATTTTGGATCACACACCCTCGGACTTTAACCCAAACATCCTGGTGACAAACACAGACACTAGCTAGTGATACACTAATCAAACATCAAACTAACTAATAACAATCTTAACAATAATAATAATTATAATAATCAACCAAATCTTGATATTAAGCATAGATTATCTTGATCCCATCAATGGTGATATCTTCACACCCTGATCTCGGAACCAGTGTCACCAACACATTCTCATCATCATCAGCCTCCAACTCCTCCAAAAGCTCCGTAAGTCCGGCCCGAAAGTTCGTCTTGCTTATCGTCTTCCCTTTATGCTTGTGTGGTAACTGTGCGAAACTTCCAGCGAACTCCGTCTGATCCGGGGCGCTAACATCATCGTCTTCATCGTTCACATACACATCAAACTTCACATACTTTCACTATCATAACTTATCCCTTGAATGATCAAAAGCTCCTCTTTATCCTCTTTCTCTTTCTTACTTCTTGACTTTTTTGGTCTTGGGACCAATACCTTCACGGTGCTGTTGAGTTTCACGGGAAGGTAACACTATCAGTCTTTTGCACCAGTCCCTCGAGCTTCTTAGCGATTCCAGATCGCGGGGCCCGCGGGACTGGCTTGCTGTTTAGCCAGGGTACGTCTACTCGCTGGTAGTCGTACCCTAAAAGATGTGTCCGTAAACAATCTTTTACGTACACTCGCACAAGATTCTTGTGTTCGTCATAGAACACAAACGACGTGTTGAGCCAATCGGGATCGTTTATGTCCTTATGCTTCCCACCCATCATCTTCCACAACGACCACATGCGATCAACGTTAGCATGGTGACAATAAAACAACGTGTCTCGTCCCGCTGAGTAAAAGTTCCCGAGGTTTTCACCGTTGGTTTCCCTCGGGTCCCCGACCCACCGGTGCACGGGCGTGTGAGGGCTTTGTTCGATCGATCCACCGCCCGAAACGGGTTCTTTCCAGCGCGATACTCGCCTCCAAAGAACGCCGTCGGGTCGGTGGCATTCGTCACCATTTGCCGATACATGATCGCGAGATTGTTCTTCACTTTGTCGAGATCACTCGCGTCGGTAGGTTTTCCGTTGTAGCCTAAATCGACAACGGATTTTAAGTGACTTTGGTTTCTTTTGGTATCAAAGAGTGATGATTTCGGGTCGTTGAACAACTTCGGGATGGTCATCCCGCTCGGGGTGTCCCAGTTCCAAAACGGTAACGCGAAAGTGGGATCGTCGATCAAACTACCCAAAATTCTTTCGTAGAAGTAAAGGTACCAACGGTGAAAGGGGAAGAAGAGCCACGAGTTATGAATCTGAATTTCGATATCGGGGAATCCGCTCGACGATTGCGTGTATGCGCCGTTGCAATAAGCGCAATGGATATGAGCTTGTTGTAGAAAGTTGCGAGGATCATCTTCGGGTAGTTTTTTCATGCGATCAATCGCTTCGTTAAACTTAGCAATGTACTTCGGGCTAAGTAAATGCGCCGCGGGTCGCACTTTAAACGCGCCATCCCTCGGGAACTCGAAGTCCATTATCTGACTCGAGTCCGGCGGACAGCAGTCTCCGCCGGTGGGTGTCGCCGCCCCGTGCTTAAACCCGGAAAGGGGGTAGTCCCACATTTTGAAATATCCGGGGCGGTTAGCGGGCGGCGACACTTGAGGGAATGGAAGTGAGGTTCACGGCCCCGGCGAGACCGCCGAGGCCGAGAAGAATGTTGCGGCGTTCGAGGTTGTTGTTGGGGAAGTTTTGGTTATCAGAACCGGCATTGCAAGTGATAACTTTATATTTTAGTGGCTTAAAGGTGCATTTTTTGGTGGTTTTTGAGAATAGTGGCCAAGAGGAGACTGCCGGTGAGGTGGTGGTGGTGGTGGTGGTTCCGGCCGCCGTGGGTGGTGGTGGTGTTGAGAGTGAAGCCATATATGACGTTGATGATTTGTGCATGATAATATGGTTGATAGTATGGTTTATATAGAGTAGTTTGTACCAGTGCGATATGCTAGTTGTCACGTTCTATACTGTTACAAATTTTAAATTCAACAGTATCAATGTATCATTGATTTTGAAGCTTTATTTTCTTTGTACGCCAGTGCCACATGCAACCACTTGATTGCCTAAAAATAATATTAATGTACGTGCATGTATATAATGTATGTAAAGTTGGGTGTAGTTATTATGTTAATGTCAAGTTGAGATTCATTGGAAAATGATGCTTGGTTAAAGCCGTATAATAACATTCAACTTTATAAAATACCTACAATTAGCTATGTAATGGGATGAAATAGTCGTATGAGAGTAATATTTTGTCACGTGGGAGTGTGACGGAGGTTAACATTTTTGTATGCTTTCATTGGCTATAAGTACTGTTTTTCATTGTCACATGCCTATGTAATGAAAATTCGAATAGACGTACGCTTTCGTTTTAAATATCTACTTTGTATTAGTGAATTACATGAAATTTATTTCAATTTTATATAGCCGTGTTTTATGCAATTCCAAAATATTGATAGACTTATTTCATTTCTCATGTTTTTAAAGTTGTTTTCAGTCTATATTTTCTTTGTTAATCCTATTTGTTCACTAGCTTTATTCCACTAATGTTATATATCTCCTAGGTTATTGTTAGCAAAATACACTTCAAAGCTTCTTTGAGTTTAGTGTTTAGTGCATGATTATTATACAACTTTGGGTTTACTTAATATGTGATTTTAATACCAAGTGTTGTCATTTGTTAGGTAAATGAGCACGCATAGACGAAAAATAGCAAAAGTAAATGAAAATAACACAAGTTATTTATGAAATGAGTTGGGTCATATATAAACGCTTTATTTGACGGTAAAAATTTGAGTACTCTACGTTTTAACGTAAATGTAGTTCAAAAATGAGTCGGGACGATTGTAATCTATACTTTATCACGCACGCATACGACGCAGTTGCACGTGTTTTTTATGTACGTTTTGAGTTGGATTACGTATCGACATAATTTGTTTGGAAAAGAGCCGGGTAAATTATAATACGTTTTCGTTCAAAGGTAAAAAAATCGAGTTACTCTACGATTCGACGTAAATTTAGTCCAAAGACAAGTCGGATCAATTGTTAGTCTCTACGTTATCATGTCACGTACAATGTCGCCACAGCTATTGTTCCATTAACGTTTTGATATTTGAGATCATTGTAAAATTCTCCCTGCAACGTGTGGGTTAGAAAAACCTAAATGATATAGTAAGTGGAACGAATCTTACGTAAATACGTTTCATTCTGTTTATTATGTTTGGAAAAATGGAAATGGGGAAGGTACAACTAGTATCCATCCTTTGTTAAAATAGATAAAAGAAAGGTTTCCAATTATAAAAGCCACAACAATAGTAAATTTAAAATAAATAAAACTTCACAAGTACCAAAACCCCATCCGAAACACGTCTACTTCATTATTCATTTAAAATAATAACTAAATTAAATGCCATTGATATTCTCATCTATATTTTTATTTCATTATGTCTTTAGAAACTATATCAATAATTTATAACGTTTAAAGTAGTAACTCATTGCTCTTCAAGAACACAAATGACCATCCTAAAATCACCTTCAACTTTATAATAAAATTCAACTTATTGTCAAGTTGGATGTCGTTATCATGTTAATCGGATCTGTTTTAGTATGTGCATTGTCAAGTTGAACTTTATTAAAAAATGATGTCGGGTTAAAGTCGCATAGTAATTGGGATGAAATAGTCGTATGTGTAACACCCCAACCCGGAGAGGCTGACGTGTCACTATTACAGATATCAAATCAAAAACCAAATCCATAATATTAAAGAGATAATTTCAAACAAAACCAGATAACCCGAAAGAACCTAATTAAGTTATTCATTACATCAATTAAGGTAAAATACAATCTTGATCTTCAACCACTCTTCACTGATTTCCCGAAACCCCTGATTACCTACAATCAAATAAGAAAACACCACAAAAGAAAATATGGCTGAGCCAAAAGTTGCTCAGTGACGGAAATAACAATAGTAACAATACGAAGCATAAATACTTATATTGAATACTGAACGGATCATATGATACTGAAACGTAAATCTGAATCTAAACATATAATGCTGATACTGAACTGAACATGTAATACTGAACTGAACTGATCTACACGACGCGTATATACAAACAAAATAAGTCGTGTAATATAAGAAGTACCCAGAGCCAAAACTGAACTGATAAGTACATAGCTAGCTAGACTATGCACTAATGAGATGGTGTGTGGGGCGTACACACATGATTCCATCCCCCGGAACTGAACTGAACTGAACTGAACTAGGATCGATCCATCCGCCTCCCAGATATTATGGCCAAAGTACTACCTGAGTACTACGTGTTAACGGAGACGCCGTGAACTATTTATTACACACCGTCACGAAAAGTGTCACATCATTGACGCCACAATGACATGTCGGAGAGCTCGGGTAACAGAGTATCAAATCAAATGGTAGTACAACTACCAACATATAACATATCAATAAAACATTTATGGGAACATGCAATAATGAGCACAATTTATAAAATATATATTGCATGCTACAGGTGTCAATAAATAACACTAATGAGTCGAATGAATCGGAGCATAATCAATAATAAGGATATACGAATAATAAAGGCTAAACGATTCATATTAACGGAAATAACGTATCAAAAATCCGTACTACAAAGTAACGGAACAGAATTTATACTATGATAAAGATAACCAAGAATCCGTACCTTATACACGAATGACAATAATCAGAAAAAGGTTTAGGCTCGGTTAACGCCGCGAGAACTACGATAACGTAACGCAATTATAATCTGAAAAATTCCAGTTCTGCCCTTGTCTTTTCGCACTCGTTAAAAATACTAAACGACGTTTAAAAATTCTGAAAATCTCCAGTTTACTAGATTAGTGATTTCTAAACAACTTTCATTTAGAAAAGTTTCTGATTTGGATCACCGAAATATGAGAAAAACGTGGATCTTTACAGCTGCGCAGAACTGCTAGCTGTTACGAAAACGACTGTTTAGATGTCCAAATGAATGGGTTTTTCGATGTTTATATATCAACAGATTCGTCTTTCGACGAACTTCGTCATGGACATAAGGTTTAACTGATTTGGATCTGTTATGAAGAAGTTATGGCCTCCGTAAGTTGGCTGTAAAATACGGCCTAATTCAACTATTTAAAGCTTATTTTTTTTTAACGAAATAAACTATTTATAACGATATAAACATAAATTGTTAAGGTTTTAATAAGTTAATTTACAGAAACTAATTAGGTACTTTTATAAAATAAGTCTTATATTTAATCTGATTTTACCATTTATTTAAAAGAATTCATAGGAATAATTAAACTAAATGTCTTGTTATATTGTTTTATAAATGTTTAATCTTAACGAAAATTACAGAAAATCAAGTTGATGATTTAGAAATAAACAGGGATTATAAAAAGGATTTTTATAATTTTTAGAAATTTTTACGTATTTTTAAAAGGTTAAAAAGGCATTTTAAAAAAAATTGCAGGGGCTCGGGTTCGAACCCGTGACCCCCTGCCCATCCCCTTTCGCTTTAACCAGCAGGCTAGGGCGCCTGCGCCTGAACCTGACGGTTTTAATTTCATTTAAACAAATCCCGAACTAAACCCCAAATTCAAACCTTATAAACCCTAGAATCGAAATCCATCAAATTGGATCCAAATCGTTACTGATCAATGAACTAAACATGGGGCTTTGATTCCCCATGTGAAATCGAGTTAATAGGTGTGTTAAATTTTACCAGAATTAGTCGAATCGATGATGAACCCACGAAGAACAGGTCGCGGCACAGGTGCTGATCGATTAATGGCCAATCCTCGATGAAAATCAAATTAAATTGATAGGAAGCTTCGTATGTTGATATAGATCAAAAGCCTTTATCAATTTATGTTTAAAATTGGTCGGAGATGGGTTCCTAATCGAGTTGCAGGTCGCGGTCGAGAGGGTGGATCGGAGGTGATGTTTGTGTTTGATTCTGGTGCAAACGAACTCACAGGAATGTTTTAAACGATCAAATGATTGTATGTGCACTGATGCGGTGTGAAAGTATATATATATTTGATAAAGAATTTTCGCACAGATTCAGTTTTAAATGGTTGTTACTATTACTAACTACACACACAAAAGGCAAGTGCACCAATCGTGAGGTAATATAGTGATGGTAAGAACCGAGTATCAATCCGTGGACACACTAAGACTACTCAACAATCCTTGTAATTGACTATCGATTTTTGTTTAAGAGAATGATGAATTGACTTGATATAAATTAGGGTTTTAAACTAACGATAAAAATAAGAAATAAAGTAAAACAAGTTGAAACTTTTGGATTTAGAATCAAGGGATAAAGGCTATCATCCTAACTTGGACTACACTTATGTAATTGTGATGAAGTGGTGGTGTGATTAAAGATATTGATTAAAGTAATTGTGTTAACGTTTATAAAGATGAGCTGGCGCGATTTCTCGTCTATCCGCTCCGTAGTGACCAAGACCAACACAGGCTGAGATTTACTGCTTAGGTCAAGGCCTAGTGATGTAGGTAAATCTTTTGTGTCCTTTTCGACATACGATTTCTGAAAACATAACTTAATGTAAGAAAAGAGTTGATCAAGTTCTATTTAACATACCATTAATTTTAGAAAACCATAACAATTACTGTAGATTTCTCAGACTAATAAAAGGAAACCCGTAAATGATCAGAAATTAAGATCTTATGATTCTAATAACCATCTCTAGTTAATTAGCCATAGTTGTTATGAATAAAAGTTGATCAACGTTTTTCAACCGTGTATGACAATCACAATTACAAACCATAAACTTATAACCCCCGTTCAAATGTAGGTGCTACCCATCGAAAGTTTTCCCAAGACCACCATAAATTAACACAATATTTATCACACCATTAATTCATCACAAATTACATAAGTTTCATCCAAGTAGGATGATAATATGAGTTTAGCTCATGACGAGCTGTAATGTAACAAACAACATAGAAGATAGATATGGATTCATTGATAAAATAGAACAATCAAACCAATGATCCACAATGGATGGTGTTTAGACAATCCCGAGCTTCTTCCAAGTGTTGTATAACCTCCCGAGCCTCCAAATGATCTTCAAAGTGTGATTCCCGAGAGAATTCTGCAGAGTGTCACTTCCACCAAAAGCTTCGAAAATGAAGAGCTTGGACCTCTATTATAGGCTTCCCGGAGTGCTTAAGCACGGCCCCGTGACAAAAAGGCACGGCCCCGTGCTAGTACAATGCTTACGAAAGTTGGTCGGTTCGTACGTGCAGGAGCTGTCGGGGCACGACCCGTGACAAAATAGGCACGGCCCCGTGAAAGGGGGAATCACGGCCCCGTGTCCATATGGGGCACGGCCCCATGATCACTTTGGGGGACAGTACTTTTGTCCTGTCAGATGTCCAAACACGGGGGTGTGTCAAATTAGCACGTGTCCTGTCAGATGTCCAAACACGGGGGTGTGTCAAATTAGCACGGGGGCGTGTTTCAGGCAAGGCATGGGGCGTGCTTATGAGGCATGGCCCCCTGCTTGGAGCTTTAAGCTTGGATTTCTTCAATTTCTTGTCCATATGCTCCTTTTGTCCATGTTGCCCTTCACAACACCTGAAAACACAATTAAAATATTTTAAGTGCATAATCACCATATTTCGGGAGGAATCAAGGAATAAATGATGCGCTTTGATAGTGTTTATATGTGTAATTTGGAGCACATCAAATATCCCCACACTTAAACTTTGCTTGTCCTCAAGCAAATCACTTAAAATGACAACTCCACCAAAAACCAAATAAAACAAAAGATAAATATGTCTTTCGGGAAATATGCAAGTAAAAATTATTTCATCCAAATGCAAACATTTTAAGCATATATAGAATGATATCCTAGCAAGCAATGGGATTGTTAGTAAAGATTATAATCATGCAAAGTCCACACTCCTCACAAAATACTCTCACGCTCGGCTGAATATATGAAATCATACATAAGATGAAGTATGACTAATACGCTCAATTGCCTAGCATGAATACGTGTGGAATCATAAGCTTGCTAAGGGATCAATTCTCCACCTACTTAGATATTTACTTGCATAAATCATTAGGTCTTTTGATGGGTTGTAACTTGGCTCGGGCTCGGGTGTGGAGTGTTTGGAAAGAGTGGCTAAATGCTAAAGACGACGGTCTTGGTTTATTTTTCTAACATAAACTACAAGGAAAGCAGTAAAGAGTTCCCTATACAATACTTCAAGCTAGAAGGGATATGCTAACTTAAGGACTCGTTTAAGGTCAGATTGTCAAGACCGTATTTTGCTTTTAGAAACCTTACTTCATCCTTTACCCGAAGATACACAAAACTATCCTTTCGTAAGGATCGTTCGGCTTGAAGCCTAATAGCACCCAATCGGATCAGTTCTGTGTATTCGTATTGGGATTCAGTTTGGTTTTTTTGCATTTTCCATCGTGTGACCAATTTCCACAATTCGGGCATCTTTCGTATCTTTTTGCCCGTCTCTTTATGGCGCTTTTTGAAATTCCACAAAATGGCGGAACTTGTTCCTTTTTTCGCCATTTCTTTCTTGCGTCGTACGTGAGGTGTAAATTGTTCGCGGATTTCCGGGGGAAGTCCCGGTTTTGCGTGATGAAGGCAACAAAGCAAATTAAAATCAAAAGAATGCATTCCAGTTCTTTTAGGTCTGCCGGTAAAAGACCAAATTTTCTCTTTTTTTTCTCTTTTTTCTTTTCTTTTCTTTTCTTTTTTTTTTTTAAATAAACCAAAATCGTGTCTTTAACGAAAATAGGTTTTGTTGAAGGCTTTTTGGTTGAGTTGGTGATTCGGGTGATAAAAAAAATAAAATGTTTAGGCTCAACGGGGCTAACTAGGGTTGACGTTCGGGAAAGGAAGATTAAAAGAAAATGGTTGTGGCTTGAATGGTTAAGGGCTTCCTAATGCCTAACTCATTTTTATGCAGAAAATACTAATTAAGGTCTTGAAATGTATACCCAAAGCAAGTTCTAATCACACGTATCATGAGGTACTCTCAATGAATCCAGAATGAAAGTAAAATTGCAAATATTTCAAATATTTGCAAAAGCTGTTCAGGGCTCAAAAATAAACTCACAAATGGATGGAATTGGGTAAAAGTGTTTCATTTTGCATGATTACATATGTTTACTTGATTATTGCTTTAAGGATATCACAAAAAATATTTCAATTTTTATTTGGATTTCTTTTATTTACTTATTTATTTCCCGAAAACGTATATTTTATAATTTGGATTATTAAAAAAATTGTTTAATTTTTGGCTTCGTGTCACAAAAATTGATGGTTAAGTGATTTGGTTAAAAATTTTCAATTTGGACCTAATCTTAGCAAAGTATTAAGTATGTGTCTCGATTAATCATCCCCACACTTAAAATTCACATTGTCCCCAATGTGATAGATAAATTAAAAACAAGATATGGAAACGAGATACTCCCAAAATATTATGAAGTTGACTTGTATCTTTGCTTGCGAGAACCATCGGGATCACCTGAAATATCATCCATTTATTGAAAGCATTAAAATCCTAAACACACAAAATAAAATAAAATAACATAAAGTAAAGGATAGATTGGCACAAAACGATTGTGCCCGGCCCCTGAAAGTGATGTGGATTTTCAAGGGCTTTGTGTGGGATATCCCCCACTCATGATACATTCGGCTTCTGATGTATGTTATATCATTGCTCATGTCGTCCACTCGAGAGTTCAGATTTTCGACGCGGTTGAAAGCTTGTTGCGCGTATTCGAATGATCTCCTTGCATGGTCACTGGTGGTCTGAATTGCTTCATAGAGGTCTAACATGGTTGGAAATTCTCCGGCGTGTGAGCTGGAGGCCCCGGCGTCTTCATGATGTGTTGGCATATCAAGATCCATGATAATCTCTTCGGGGTCTGCCGGATCCCAGATTTGTCCCTTCCTATCCATGAATCTCGGTTGTCCATTTGGTAAGGTTGTAATCATGTACATGCTTGTGCAAATGCTTAAGTCCAACAATCCTGGCATTACTCCTTCGGTTCCTTCCGTGTTACACCCGTAACTCTCGTATAAATTCAAGATCCAGCTTCCTCCAAACATTGGTGTCGGGGCACCAGCAGTTGCATTCCTGGCAAACAAGTTACAAAACAAATACCCAATGTTGCAGGGCAAATGATTAGTCATACAGTATAAGATAAACAAGTCTCTCAAGCTAACAACTCCCTCGCTTTGTCCACGAGCTGTTATCGAATGGCTAAGCAACCGATGTATGTATCGTAGCAATGGGTCCCGAATCTGACTACTCTTGGTTTTACATGAGTTGAATGCCCCTGTTCCAATCTTCTCCCAAAATGCCTTTCTCATGGCGCCGCTTTCTGCGTCCCTACTTTCTCATCTGGGAATGTATGATAAGCTGGCATTCCTGAGATTGCTTCCTCCTCCATTTCCTGTTCTGTATATATTCCTAGATAGACACCAAACAAAGCGATGGATGTTTTTCTCCAATGCCCTCCCAGTCTGAATGTAACTGCTTCCTCATCCCAAGGGTCGGAGTCTTTCATGCTAAATCTGAAAGATGCTAAAAATTCAAGAGTTAGTTCGTAAATGGAAGGCCTGTTTGTGAAAACAACCGCTTCCACTGAATACTCAATAAATTGTTATATCTTTCGAGCTGTCCGACTGCCACCAAGGTTTCTTCATCGGCTTGCAAATGTGACCTTCGGCCCTTTGCAAAAGCCTTTGCAATCGATCACGACACCATCTTTCACGGTTTCCTCCAAATTGCAAGTATGGATGGTTCATGATCCTGAAATTTGGACAAATCAGTTAATATATACAAAACAGATTTTTGGAATAAACTATCTATTTTAGGGGAAAGATTGATTTTCAAAAGCCACGTCACCCCTTTTTGTCAACTTGTTTTGAAAAATAGCTGACACAGTTGTTTTTTAAGAAAAATCTGTCAAACATGGGGTGTGCCTCTTGAAACGTGGGGGTGCGGTTAACATTTTGAATTATGAAATTTTAACTCGAGCCAATGTAGTTTTGTTTGTAAATCCTTGATTAAGCATAAATTTGTCATTTTCTTGCTTGGAAAACCAAAGATTATACGTTAAACATTTTTATCAATTGTTAATAATTCAAGATAAAAATATATAATGTTTCAACATTACTTATCAATCCTTGTATCTTGAACATGATTAACAAAGAATTCACCACACATTATGAAGATAGTCTTTGTAACACTAACGGGAAACATACTAACACTAACATAATTCTATGGAAAATGACATTTAAACACTAATTACTAACTAATCAAACTAATTATCACTAATCAACTTTCAAAAGAACATAAACAAAGAGGCATGAAGCATTCATAATTCCATTACGTTTAAGCATAAGCTCTTACATATAACCATTAAGATTTCGGTTGCTTAGAAACCTAATCACCTAAATACATGCAAATAGCTATCATAATCATGGAAATGACATACTAACCTTCTTGATTATCACCTTGAAATGAAGCTTGAACACAAGAAAGAAAACTTGAAAAAATGATATAAAAATGAAAGAGAAATGGAGTTGCAGGTCAAAATAATCGGGCTTTAACACTTGACATTGAAGGGGAACAAGACAAAATGCTGAAACAAGTCAGGTTTTGTCGAAAATTTGTCGTCACGGGGCCGTGGTCATATAGGCACGGGGCCGTGATTGACTTGTGCAGTCTCGGTTCAGAATTTTGTTGTTCCGTTTTTCAATTTCGCGCGTTGCGTAATTTACCCGGATAAGTTTTGACATGTCCAATTCATCAGAGAAGTTACGAAATTAGTCCTAGAATTCAAATAAACAAACCAAGCGACAAATACATTTTCCTATCTCCTACTATTACATAATACGTTAATAACCGGGAATCTGAAACTGCAAAACCAGACTCCTTAACGCGCACTAGCGCACATGACCCTGCACGGAATGCTTCTAAAAGAAGCCTCCACACATTTGTGTGAAGGGTCGGGATAGGGTAGTGCGAAGTGCGGTTGCTGAGTTCCGCGAGCCGACGGTTGATGGAAACAAGCTCCTCGCTCATGTCCTGAACCTTCTGGATGAGTTCAGCCAAGCGTTGAGTTGCGGTGAGATTCATCTCCGTCAATTTCTTGATCAGCTCATGGAGCTTAAAGAAATACTCTTGAGTCGTTGGCTCTCTCGTTTCAGTTCGAGGCTTCGTTGCGGGATTCCAATTGGAACTCCTTGACTGGATTCTTTCATCTTTTCTTCGTGAGATTTTGAGCAGAATTGGGTGTGATGAAAGCTTGGAACAAGTGTGGTATTTATACACAAGTCTGCAAAGTTGATCACGGGGGCGTGCTTGGGTAGGCACGGCCCCGTGCTTATCAGAAGTCGCCTTAAATTCGTCCTGCAACGTTCCAGAGTCGTCAGCGGAGATCGTGGAAAAAGTTTGTCAGAGTCACGGGGGCGTGCTTGGATAGGCACGACCCCGTGCTTGTGCTTGGGAGTCTTACAAAAAGCTAAAATTTGAAATAAAATCTATGTACAGGTGCCGTGTTTTCGTTTCGGGTCTTCGGCGCGACCCTTCCCCACACTTAATCCTCGTCGGGGCGGAGGTGTAATTCCTCCAAGAAAATCTTGGTTGGCCCATCGTTATATGGCTTTAAACGATGTCCATTCACTTTGAAACTCAAATCGTCTTGGTTGTCAATTTCGATTGCACCATTTGGAAACACATTTTTAATCGTGTAAGGTCCAGACCAACGTGATTTTAACTTTCCGGGAAACAGACGTAAGCGAGAGTTATACAGTAAGACACGTTCCCCCACGCGAAATCGTTTAGTGCTCCTTAAACGAGAGTCGTGGAATTTCCTTGTCTTTCCTTGTAAACCCTAGCATTTTCGTATGCTTGTTCTCTCAGTTCCTCGAGTTCGTGGATTTGTAGAAATCGATTCTTTCCTGCAAGGCCTTGGTCTAGATTTGCTGCTTTGAGTGCCCAATAGGCTTTATGTTCCAATTCCACAGGTAGATGACACGACTTCCCATAAACGAGTTTAAACGGTGTTGTGCCAATGGGAGTCTTAAAGGCTGTTCGAAAAGCCCATAATGCGTCGTCTAGCTTGGCAGACCAGTCCTTGTGATTTTGTCCTACGGTTTTTTCCAGGATTCGTTTGATACCTCGATTAGTGACTTCCGCTTGGCCATTCGCTTGTGGATGATAAGCGGTTGTAAACCGATGATTTACTCCATAACGGGCCATTGCTCTTTCGAGCTGGTTGTTACAAAAATGGGTCCCTCGATCACTAATCAAAGCCTTGGGGGTACCAAAACGAGAGAATAATTTCTTAAGGAATCTGACAACATTTCTTGCATCGTTGGTGGGTAGGGCTTGAGCTTCGGCCCATTTTGAGACATAATCAACTGCTACTAAGATGTAACGATTTCCAAATGATACGGGAATGGCCCCATGAAATCAATACCCCATACATCAAATACTTCGCATACTTGAACGGGTTTCTGAGGCATCTCATCCCGTGTCGAGATGTTGGTTGCTCTTTGACATGCATCACAGGTGCGTACCATGTTGTGAGCATCTTTGAAGATCGTTGGCCAATAGAATCCAGAATCGAAGACCTTTTGGCTGTTAGAGTTGCTCCATGGTGGCCTCCTGTGGGTCCTTCATGACAGTGCCTTAGGATTTGTTCCGCTTCACTTCCGTATACGCATCTTCGAATGAGTTGGTCTGCACCGATTCTGAATAGGTATGGATCTTCCCAATAGTAATGTTTAATATCAGTAAAGAATTTTTTCTTTTGCTGATAAGTCATTCCTTTGAGAAGGATTCCGCTTGCCAAATAGTTTGCGAAGTCGGCAAACCAAGGATACTCATCGATTGAAGATTGGATGTTCAAAGGAATTCGTGAGGGAAATTATCGTTTATTTGAATTCCTCGGTTTGTGGATGGTTTGAATCTTCAAGACGCGAAAGATGATCAGCCGCAAGATTTTCTGCTCCTTTCTTGTCACGAATCTCAATGTCGAATTCTTGAAGCAGAAGTATCCATCGTATCAATCTCGGCTTTGCATCTTGCTTGTTGAACAGATAACGTAAGGCTGCATGATCGGTATATACGACTGTTTTGACAGGACTAGATACGAGCGGAATTTGTCAAATGCGAAAACTACTGCGAGAAGTTCTTTCTCAGTGGTTGTGTAGTTTTCTTGTGCGTCGTTTAAGGTTTTGCTCGCATAGTGAATTGGGTGGAATTGCTTGTCCTTCCTTTGTCCTAACACGGCTCCTACCGCAAAATCGCTTGCATCGCACATGAGTTCAAATGGTAACGTCCAATCTGGGGAAACCATAATTGGAGCGGTGACCAACCTATCTTTTAATAGATCAAATGCACTGATGCATTCGTTGGAAAACACGAATTTTGCATCTTTCTCAAGAAGTTGAGTCATCGGTCGTGCGATTTTTGAAAAGTCTTTAATGAAACGGCGATAGAATCCTGCGTGACCTAGGAAACTTCTAATTTCTTTCACGGTTGTGGGATATGGAAGTTTGGAAATAGTGTCCACTTTAGCTTGATCAACTTCGAGGCCTGCTCGAGAGATCTTGTGTCCCAACACTATTCCTTCAATAACCATGAAATGACACTTTCCCAATTTAGAACAAGGTTAGAGTCCTCGCATCTAACCAGCATTTTTTCCAGATTTTCAAGACATTGTTCGAATGAGTTTCCAAAGACTGAGAAGTCATCCATGAAAACTTCCATTGAGTGTTCAATCATGTCATGAAAAATTGCTACCATGCATCTTTGAAATGTAGCAGGAGCATTACACAATCCAAACGGCATTCGTCGATACGCAAAAGTGCCATATGGACAGGTGAATGTCGTTTTCTCTTGATCTTCGGGAGCAATGGGAATTTGAAAGTACCCTGAGAAACCGTCGAGGAAACAATAGAACATTTTTCCAGAGAGTCTCTCGAGCATTTGGTCAATGAAAGGTAAAGGAAAGTGATCCTTTCTTGTGGCGTCATTGAGTTTGCGATAATCGATGCAAACTCTCCAACCTGTAACCGTACGAGTTGGAATAAGCTCATTCTTTTCGTTAGTTACCACAGTCATTCCTCCTTTCTTTGGAACAACTTGGACGGGACTGACCCAAGGCGAATCAGAAATAGGGTAAATCAAACCGGCATCTAGCAGTTTGATTACTTCTTTCTTCACCACCTCTTGCATGCTCGGATTTAAACGTCTTTGAGGTTGAATGACGGATTTGAAGTCCTCCTCCATCAATATTTTGTGAGTGCAAAAGGATGGATTGATTCCCTTGATGTCCATGATTTTCCATGCAATTGCTCGTTTATGTGCTTTCAGCACATTGAGCAATTTACTCTTCTCTTCTTTTGATAGGGCGGATGAGATTATGACAGGAAGCTGAGAGGTATTTTCAAGAAAAGCATATTCGAGATGAGATGGAAGTTCTTTGAGTTCTAAGGCCGGAGGGTCTTCGATAGAAGGTTTGGCTTTAGGTTCTAATTCTTGATCGATGATCTCAAATGCTTCTTGACAAGATGATGTTTTGTCAACTTCGAGTTCTTGGATGATTTGGTGCTCACAGACGGGTTCAGTGGTTTGGATTTCTATTAATTGAGTATCGCAGGCTTCAATTTGACTAGTGTTCTTCAGATGACAGCTTATGATTGAGTCGCAAACATCAATGTAATAGAGTGAATCATCATGATGTTGAGGATGTTTCATGGATTGTCCTATGTCGAATGTCACTTCCTCCTCATCCACTCGGAGTGTGAGTTTGCCGGTGCAAACATCAATGAGGGCTCGAGCGGTTGCTAAGAAAGGTCGACCTAAGATGAGAGGAACATTCTTATCCTCATCCATGTCGAGGATCACAAAATCAACGGGAAATACAAACTTGTCGATTTTAACTAAGAGATTTTCAACAATGCCCCTCGGATATTTGACAGAACGGTCAGCTAATTGGATGCTCATACGAGTAGGTCTAGGCTCACCTAAGTTTAGTTTTTCAAAAACTGCATAGGGCATGAGGTTAATACTAGCACCTAAATCGGCTAACGCGTTGCTGACAGAAAGATTTCCTATTAGGCAAGGTATGGTAAAACTCCCTGGATCAGTCATCTTTTGAGGTAGTTTGTTTTGAAGAACTGCTGAGCATTCCTCATTCAAACTACATGTGATAACTCTTCCAGTTTCTTCTTGTTTGACAATACACCTTTTAAAAACTTAGCATAATTTGGCATTTGGGCTAAGGCTTCCACCAATGACAGATTAATATGGAGTTGCTTGAACAATCCCAGAAATTTGCCATATTGTGCCTCCATTCGTTGTTGTCTCAGACGACCGGGATATGGAGGTGGTGGAACATAAGGTGGTGGTGGTACGTATTTCTTGGCTGGTTCTTCAACAATGACAGGTTGCTTTTGCTTGTCACTTGTATTACGTGGTGTCTCGAGTTCTATTTCTTCAAGGATGGGCTGTAATACAGGTGCCTCACCTTGAGTGGTTTTGCCACTCCTTGTGGTGATGGCTTTGACTTGAGCATTAGGGTTTGTTACAGTATTGCTGGGCAAAGCACCTTGGGTTCTCACAGATAGTTGTTGTGCTATCTGTCCCACCTGGTTTTCAATGGTTTGCAATGATGCTTTGTTGCTTTTGATTTCAGCTTCGTTTCTTTGGAACCTTTCCTCGTTTCTTCGATCAGATTTCCGGATGTACTCATTTGTGGCTTGTGTGGTTAACAACAATTGCTGTAGTAAATCTTCCATTGATGATGCTCCACGGTCTTGATTACTACTGCTTGGACCTTGATATGGTGGTTTCTGTTGCTGGTAAGGTGGCCTACGGTTGAATCCAGTTGATGGTTGGCTGTTACCGGCTTCTCTGTAATTCGGATTGCTCCTCCAATTTGAGTTGTTGCTATATGCGTTGTTTGGGCCTCCTACGTAGTCAACATCTTCCATCATCATAATGCCTTGCGGGCATTCATTGGTCTTGTGTGAGCTTCCACATGTGTTGCATCGTGTTGGAGTCTTTTTAAGTTCAGCTTGCAATTGTTCGAATAGTTTGGTTAAGGATTCTAACTGGGCTGTGATCAGTGTTTCAGAATCTACTTGATGAATTCCTCTAGAGTTGATTTTGTTTCTCAAGGATTGTAAGCAAAACTCTTCTTAGCTGCTTTCTCTAGGGCTTGGTATGCTTCTGTTGGTGTGACACTTCCGAAATCTCCTCCTGCACTTTGGTCTACGGCTTGTTTGTGTGCTCCGCTGATTGCATCATAAAAGGTTTGACACTGCAGCCACAGATCGAGTCCGTGATGTGGGCATCTCCGAAGGAGACCTTTATATCTCTCCCATGCTGCGTGTAATGATTCATCATCGTCTTGGCGAAAGCTTGTGATGTTGCTTCTCAATTTGGCAGTGCGATCGGGTGGAAAGTATTTCAACAGGAATTGTTCAGCCATTTCCGCCCATGTGGTGATGGAACCAGGCGGAAGTGAATCGAGCCAGTCGATGGCTCGGCCGCGAAGTGAAAATGGAAAAAGTCGTAGTCTAATAGCATCGTCTGAACAGTTGTTGATTTTGAAAGTTGCACAGATACGAAGGAATCGTGAGATGTGAGCGTTAGGGTCTTCGTCTTGCAATCCGTGAAACTGAACAGAGTTTTCTACGAGTTGAATAATACTAGACTTAATCTCGAAATTGTTGGCCGCTATTGCTGGTTGGACAACACTAGACTCATAACCGTCGATTGATGGTGTGGCATAGTGCGTCATCTTCATTTCCTCATCTTGATTAGCCATGTCTCCCTCAGATGGTGTATCTTCTGAGATGTCTTCTTCGATGATTGTTGCTGCTTGTTGCGGTCTTTCACGTATCCTTTGTCGGAAAAGTCGTTCAGGTTCCGAAAGAGGTGAAACAAGTTCAGGACTAGACGAGTCGGACATACACTAACCTAAGGAAGCATAAACTATCTAAGGCAAAATGAATCAGGCAATTGTAACTAAACTAACTAAGGTAAACTAACTATAAAAATCAAAATGAATTTGAGCAAAATATTAACAAGATATAAACAGGACAGTCAAAAATTTAGATTGTCTTTCAAACTTGCCGTGTGTCCCCGGCAACGGCGCCAAAAACTTGATGCGGTGTGAAAGTATATATATATTGATAAAGAATTTTCGCACAGATTCAGTTTTAAATGGTTGTTACTATTACTAACTACACACACAAAATGCAAGTGCACCTATCGTGAGGTAATATAGTGATGGTAAGAACCGAGTATCAATCCGTGGACACACTAAGACTACTCAACAATCCTTGTAATTGACTATCGATTTTTGTTTAAGAGAATGATGAATTGACTTGATATAAATTAGGGTTTAAACTAACGATAAAAATAAGAAATAAAGTAAAACAAGTTGAAACTTTTGGATTAGAATCAAGGGATAAAGGCTATCATCCTAACTTGGACTACACTTATGTAATTGTGATGAAGTGGTGGTGTGATTAAAGATATTGATTAAAGTAATTGTGTTAACGTTATAAAGATGAGCTGGCGCGATTTCTCGTCTATCCGCTCCGTAGTGACCAAGACCAACACAGGCTGAGATTTACTGCTTAGGTCAAGGCCCTAGTGATGTAGGTAAATCTTTTGTGTCCTTTTCGACATACGATTTCTGAAAACATAACTTAATGTAAGAAAAGAGTTGATCAAGTTCTATTCTAACATACCATTAATTTTAGAAAACCATAACAATTACTGTAGATTTCTCAGACTAATAAAAGGGAACCCGTAAATGATCAGAAAGTTAAGATCTTATGATTTCTAATAACCATCTCTAGTTAATTAGCCATAGTTGTTATGAATAAAAGTTGATCATACGTTTTTCAACCGTGTATGACAATCACAATTACAAACCATAAACTTATAACCCCCGTTCAAATGTAGGTGCTACCCATCGAAAGTTTTCCCAAGACCACCATAACATTAACACAATATTTATCACACCATTAATTCATCACAAATTACATAAGTTTCATCCAAGTAGGATGATAATATGAGTTTAGCTCATGACGAGCTATAATGTAACAAACAACATAGAAGATAGATATGGATTCATTGATAAAATAGAACAATCAAACCAATGATCCACAATGGATGGTGTTTAGACAATCCCGAGCTTCTTCCAAGTGTTGTATACACCTCCCGAGCCTCCAAATGATCTTCAAAGTGTGATTCCCGAGAGAATTCTGCAGAGTGTCACTTCCACCAAAAGCTTCGAAAATGAAGAGCTTGGACCTCTATTTATAGGCTTCCGGAGTGCTTAAGCACGGCCCCGTGACAAAAAGGCACGGCCCCGTGCTAGTACAATGCTTACGAAAGTTGGTCGGTTCGTACGTGCAGGAGCTGTCGGGGCACGACCCCGTGACAAAATAGGCACGGCCCCGTGAAAGGGGGAATCACGGCCCCGTGTCCATATGGGGCACGGCCCCGTGATCACTTTTGGGGGACAGTACTTTTGTCCTGTCAGATGTCCAAACACGGGGGTGTGTCAAATTAGCACGGGGGCGTGTTTCAGGCAAGGCATGGGGGCGTGCTTAATGAGGCATGGCCCCTGCTTGGAGCTTTAAGCTTGGATTTCTTCAATTTCTTGTCCATTATGCTCCTTTTGTCCATCTTGCCCTTCACAACACCTGAAAACACAATTAAAAGATTTTAAGTGCATAATCACCATATTTCGGGAGGAATCAAGGAATAAATGATGTGCTTTTGATAGTGTTTATATGTGTAATTTGGAGCACATCATGCACTTAATTCGATTAATTTACTGTTAAGTGCGTGATTATGGTGAGTGGTCGGCCGAAAGGTGAAATCCCACTACACCGACTCTAATCATCAAATTGGTGTGGGGTACAATGTTCTAATCCCCACTCGAAGATGTCGGGAACAAATAATTGAGTTAAATCGATCAAACGGGGTCGTATGGGGGTCGCCGGAGCCGACCGGCGGTGGCCGGAGTTGAGTCGGCCGACGGGGAGAGAGAAACAGAGAGTTTTTGTAATTTTACAAAATGGTCCCTATGGTTTAAGGTTTGTTTCATTTGTGTACCAAATTTATTAATTAAGTTTCTAAATTGGCACAAATGCCCCCTGAACATTTATTATTATTTTCTATATATATGGGTATTATAATTCTACCCCTCTTAAAAAAATTTCGTCCACGAAATTACTAGGTACAGCTTGAACAAGATATGGCATAACGTACACTGAGTAGTTAAAATATCAACAAGTGAACCAAAATCACACATAGTATTCAATTGCTGAAACGGAATCGATTCGAAAGACGAAATCGTATAAGAGATGACTAATGTGATGTTCAAGGAACAGATAACTGATAACAAAAACATAAAAGATAATAACTAAGGGGTAAATAGATACGGATATTGTGAACGGATTTCATCTTCTATCTCCCATGTAGCTTCGCGTTCGGAATGGTTTTTCCATAATACTTTAACAAAAGGAATGGTTTTCCTACGCATAATGCGTTCTTGTCGGTCAAGGATAGCTTCTGGTTCTTCCTCGAATGATAAGTCTTCACGAATCAAATGAAGTGGATAGTTAACCACGTGAATAGGATGATAATTATATCCCCTTAAAAGAGATACATGGAAGACATTATGCACATGTGACAGTTGAGGTGGTAAAGCCAAACGATACGAAACCTCGCCAACTCTTTCTAGAATTTCAAAGGGTCCGATAAACCGTGGACTAAGTTTCCCTTTTAGACCAAAACGTCGTACGTCTTTGCAAGGCGAAACCTTCAGGAATACTTTGTCACCGATCTTAAACTCCAAAAGTCGACGGTGTCGGTCTGCATAGCTTTTCTGTCTACTTTGAGCTTCCTTTAACTTTTCCCTAGCAATAGCAACTTTCTCATTCGTGATCTGAACTATCTCGGGTCCTTCGATGAGTCTTTCACCGACTTCTTCCCAACAAACAGGTGCTCTACATTTACGACCATACAATAATTCGAAAGGTGCCATGCCAATGCTAGCTTGCCAACTATTGTTGTAAGCAAACTCGACCAAACACAAGTACTCGTCCCAGTTCCCAGTCCACTCTAAGGCACAAGCTCGAAGCATGTCCTCAAGTGTCTGAATAGTACGCTCCGACTGACCGTCAGTCTGAGGGTGAAACGCCGTACTAAACCTCAACTTGTACCCCATGCAGCTTGCAAACCCTTCCAAAAACGAGAAGTGAACCTCGGGTCTCGATCAGACACGATAGACACCGGAGTGCCATGAAGTCTAACAATCTCTTGTGTAAATACTTCAGATAGTTTGCTAACCGAAAATCCTTGCCAAATTGGGAGAAAGTGAGCCGACTTTGACAATCTGTCAACGACAACCCATATCGTATCATTTTTCTTAAATGTCCTTGGCAACCCTGTCACAAAATCCATGGAAATATCATCCCATTTCCATACAGGAATAGGTAGTGGCTGAAGCAAACCACTAGCTCTTTGATGCTCAATCTTGACCTGTTAACAAGTAAGGCAACGGCTAACATACTTAGCCACATCCTCTTTCATTCCATTCCACCAAAAGTTCTGACGAAGGTCCCGATACATCTTAGTAGATCCAGGATGAATAGAAAATGGAGAACTATGTGCCTCAGCTAATAACGATTCACGAAGAGAAGAATCATTAGGCACACATAAACGTTTACCACACCAGATTACCCATGTTCATCTACTCTGAATTCTGATTGTTTACCAATCTCCATATTCTGTAAGATTGCCCAGAGTTCACCATCGTCTTTCTGTGCGTTCTTAATCCGGAATATTAAGTCTGATTCAATCTGGAGTGTTGCGAGATATCCGTTGCTCTTGCCAATATGTAGGCCAATACCCAATCTATCAAGATCGGTAATGTTCTGAGGCTGTAACTGTAGGGAGGCTACTGTTCCTGAGCTCTTCCTGCTAAGAGCATCAGCCACCACATTGGCCTTTCCCGGATGATATTGAATATTGGCATCATAATCTTTTAACAACTCTAACCATCTTCTCTGCCTCATGTTTAGTTCCTTTTGTGTGAAAATATATTTCAAGCTCTTGTGATCAGTAAAAATATCACAAGTCTCTCCGTAAAGATAGTGACGCCATATTTTCAACGCGAAAATAACAGCAGCGAGTTCAAGATCATGCGTAGGATAATTAACCTCGTAAGGTTTCAGCTGCCGCGAAGCATAAGCAATGACCTTACCATGCTGCATTAGCACACATCCAAGTCCCTTTTTAGAGGCATCGCTGTAAATCTGATATCCACCCGTGCCCGATGGAAGTGTGAGAACAGGAGCAGACACCAATCTTTTCTTGAGCTCTTCAAAACTTTTCTCTGTTCATCATTCCAAGAATACTTAACCCCTTTCCTTAACAGTTGCGTAAGGGGTAAAGCTATAACCGAAAAACCTTCAACAAATCTGCGGTAGTAACCAGCAAGGCCAAGAAAACTACGGACTTCTGTGGCTGAGGTCGGTCTAGGCCACTTAGTGATCGCCTCAACTTTAGCAGGGTCCATCATAATACCCTCCGCAGAAACAACATGACCCAAAAAGGCTACCTTGCTCAGCCAAAATTCACACTTTGAAAATTTAGCATAAACTTCTTTTCGCGTAGTGTTTCGAGCACGATACGAAGGTGATTCTCATGCTCCTCCTTACTTTTAGAATAAATTAAGATGTCGTCGATAAATACAATGACGAACTTATCGAGGAACTTGCAGAAGACTCGGTTCATTAGGTCCATGAATACGGCCGGGGCATTAGTTAACCCGAACGGCATAACCAGGAACTCATAGTGACCATACCGAGTACGGAAGGCAGATTTAGGGACGTCAGACTCCTTGATCTTTAACTGATGGTAACCAGACCTCAGATCGATTTTAGAGAAACACTTTGCACCCTGAAGCTGATCAAATAAATCATCAATACGAGGCAGAGGGTAACGATTACGGATAGTGATCTTGTTGAGTTCTCTGTAGTCAATGCAGAGTCTCAAAGAACCATCTTTCTTTTTCACGAATAGGACTGGTGCGCCCCAAGGCGAGACGCTTGGTCTAATAAATCCCAAATCCAGTAATTCCTGTAACTGCTCCATTAACTCCTTAAGCTCCATAGGTGCCATACGATACGGTGCCTTAGAAATCGGTTCAGCACCTGGAATAAGATCAATAGTGAATTCTACCTCGCGATCTGGTGGAAGTCCGGGTAACTCCTCAGGAAACACGTCAGAAAAATCACATACAATCGGATAATCAGATATGTTCGGCTTTTCAGAAGATGTAGCTTTCACTGAAGCTAGGAATCCCACGCAACCGTGCGATAAGAGTTTTTGAGCTTTAAACGCAGAGATGATTTTCAACGATTTCCGAGGCTGAGTCCCTTGATAAACGAGTTCAGGGCATTGAGGATTTCCAAATAAAACATGACGAGTCTGGCATTCAATAGTAACGTGATGTCGAGTTAACCAGTCCATACCAAGTATGACATCAAAGTCACTCATTTGCATAGGAAACAAATCAGCTTTACGAATAATAGACTCGATTCTGATCGGACAATCTCTATAGACATGCGAGATGATAGTCGACTCTCCTAATGGAGTTGTAATAGCCAAAGCGTGCTCTAACGCAGTAGGTGCAGTCCTTAAGTACTTAGTAAACAAAAGAGATACAACAGAATACGTAGCGCCCGTATCAAATAAGACATAAATATCCCGCTTTCCTATGCAAAGGGTACCGGAGATCATACCTAGGGCATTTACTATCAGTATCGGATAAGACATATATAGATATATAATACGTTGCTAACTAAGGGGTCATAAATAACCTGGTGCGTTAGCCGCTTCATTTGCAGTGAGTGCAAAAACTCGTCCTCCGGTTGCAGGTTTAGCTTGATTCCCTC
The DNA here is from genome assembly GCA_024085815.1 of Flaveria linearis. NCBI lineage: Eukaryota > Viridiplantae > Streptophyta > Magnoliopsida > Asterales > Asteraceae > Flaveria > Flaveria linearis. The sequence continues at coordinate 67,389 of JABSNV010000724.1, forward strand.
CAGCGTCATTACGAGGGTCACGCTGAGGGCAATCCCTAATCATGTGTCCTGCACGTCCGCATCTGAAACATAATCCTCCGGCCAGACGACAAACTCCCTTATGAAGTTTCCCGCATGTGTTACACGGAGGGATAGCATTCCGATCCTGATTAGGGTGCTGCTGATTTGGTGGTTGAGCACGAGTAGAGGCCTGCTGAGTCTGATTATGAGTTGATTTCTGGTTCTGGTTTCGATTTTTCCATGATCGGAAGTTATTGCTGTTGTTGCGATCGAAACGGTTTCGACGGTCTCGTGGTGGTGAAGACTGATTCTTATTCGTATGAGAAGACGACTGATCGTGGTCATTCTCTCTAGGCCGCTTACGGTTATCATCATACGACTTCCTTCCATTCTTTTTATCATTATATAGGTTTTAACAGCATCAACCACTTCATTAATATCTTTAAACCGATGATTCAATATAAACTTTCGATCCCTTTCACATATGGCCCACTGAAATTTTCTGTCTGCTCTTGCGGTGAGCCTGCAGATGCACCAAGAAAACTCACCAACCGCGTAAATCGTGTCTTGAAATCTGTTATGTGCTCGTCATCCCTCTGTCTAATATTAGCATATTGTCTACGATACTCAGTGCGGTCAGCAGCAGTGAAGTATTCCTCATAAAACATTCCTCGGAATTTATCCCAAGGAAGTGTAGCTGCATATTCGTTTCCTCCTCTAGCTTGTTTCACAGTCGTCCACCATCTGTGAGCATCGTCTTCTAACTTGTATGTAGCCAACCTTACTTTGTATACGTCCTCAACACCAAGTACCTCAAACAATTTCTCAATATGATTGATCCAGTTTTGCACCTCGACGGATCATTGGAAGTACTGAAAGACTTAGGCCTTTGCTTCTGAAAACGTTCCAACCAGACATGAATACCATCACGGGGTGGTGGTGTATTATCGCTGGAAGGTGCTCCTGTGTTGTTCCCGCCAGAAGGTGGCTCTGAGTTATTTCCACGGGTGGAGGTCCTGTGTTGTTTCCCTCCGAAATTGCCTGTTGCATATGCTGGATGACTGTTTGAGCAGTCTGAGTCATCAGATTAGGGAGTATTCCAGAAATAGCAGCGTTTACGGCATTAGCAACGAGGGTTTCAAGAGGAGTATCACATGAGGGGCCATTCGAGTTATTGCGGTTGTTCACACGTCTCTTAGGAGCCATCTGAAATGAAGATACACGTGTGAATACTGGAATTTTGATTGGGAACAAAAATTAGATCCTAACCCAACGTCTACCCATTACCTCACAAGTTTATTATTAATGTTTAAGTTTTCTACAGGAAAGAGCCTTTGCTCTGATACCATAACTGTAACACCCCAACCCGGAGAGGCTGACGTGTCACTATTACAGATATCAAATCAAAAACCAAATCCATAATATTAAAGAGATAATTTCAAACAAAACCAGATAACCCGAAAGAACCTAATTAAGTTATTCATTACATCAATTAAGGTAAAATACAATCTTGATCTTCAACCACTCTTCACTGATTTCCCGAAACCCCCTGATTACCTACAATCAAATAAGAAAACACCACAAAAGAAAATATGGCTGAGCCAAAGTTGCTCAGTGACGGAAATAACAATAGTAACAATACGAAGCATAAAATACTTATATCTGAATACTGAACGGATCATATGATACTGAAACGTAAATCTGAATCTAACATATAATGCTGATACTGAACTGAACATGTAATACTGAACTGAACTGATCTACACGACGCGTATATACAAACAAAATAAGTCGTGTAATATAAGAAGTACCCAGAGCCAAAACTGAACTGATAAGTACATAGCTAGCTAGACTATGCACTAATGAGATGGTATGTGGGGCGTACACACATGATTCCATCCCCCGGAACTGAACTGAACTGAACTGAACTAGGATCGATCCATCCGCCTCCCAGATATTATGGCCAAAGTACTACCTGAGTACTAACGTGTTAACGGAGACGCCGTGAACTATTTATTACACACCGTCACGAAAAGTGTCACATCATTGACGCCACAATGACATGTCGGAGAGCTCGGGTAACAGAGTATCAAATCAAATGGTAGTACAACTACCAACATATAACATATCAATAAAACATTTATGGGAACATGCAATAATGAGCACAATTCATAAAATATATATTGCATGCTACAGGTGTCAATAAATAACACTAATGAGTCGAATGAATCGGAGCATAATCAAATAATAAGGATATACGAATAATAAGGCTAAACGATTCATATTAACGGAAATAACGTATCAAAAATCCGTACTACAAAGTAACGGAACAGAATTTATACTATGATAAAGATAACCAAGAATCCGTACCTTATACACGAATGACAATAATCAGAAAAAGGTTTAGGCTCGGTTAACGCCGCGAGAACCTACGATAACGTAACGCAAATTATAATCTGAAAAATTCCAGTTCTGCCCTTGTCTTTTCGCACTCGTTAAAATACTAAACGACGTTTAAAAATTCTGAAAATCTCCAGTTTACTAGATTAGTGATTTCTAAACAACTTTCATTTAGAAAAGTTTCTGATTTGGATCACCGAAATATGAGAAAAACGTGGATCTTTACAGCTGCGCAGAACTGCTAGATGTTACGAAAACGACTGTTTAGAGGTCCAAACGAATGGGTTTTTCGATGTTTTATATATCAACAGATTCGTCTTTCGACGAACTTCGTCATGGACATAAGGTTTAACTGATTTGGATCTGTTATGAAGAAGTTATGGCCTCCGTAAGTTGGCTGTAAAATACGGCCTAATTCAACTATTTAAGCTTATTTTTTTAACGAAATAAACTATTTATAACGATATAAACATAAATTGTTAAGGTTTTAATAGTTAATTTACAGAAACTAATTAGGTACTTTATAAAATAAGTCTTATATTTAATCTGATTTTTACCATTTATTTAAAAGAATTCATAGGAATAATTAAACTAAATGTCTTGTTATATTGTTTTATAAATGTTTAATCTTAACGAAAATTACAGAAAATCAAGTTGATGATTTAGAAATAAACAGGGATTATAAAAAGGATTTTTATAATTTTTAGAAATTTTTACGTATTTTTAAAAGGTTAAAAAGGCATTTTAAAAAAAATTGCAGGGGCTCGGGTTCGAACCCGTGCCCCCTGCCCATCCCCCTTTCGCTTTAACCAGCAGGCTAGGGCGCCTGCGCCTGAACCTGACTGGTTTTAATTTCATTTAAACAAATCCCGAACTAAACCCCCAAATTCAACCTTATAAACCCTAGAATCGAAATCCATCAAATTGGATCCCAAATCGTTACTGATCAATGAACTAAACATGGGCTTTGATCCCCATGTGAAATCGAGTTAATAGGTGTGTTAAATTTTACCAGAATTAGTCGAATCGATGATGAACCCACGAAGAACAGGTCGCGGCACAGGTGCTGATCGATTAATGGCCAATCCTCGATGAAAATCAAATTAAATTTGATAGGAAGCTTCGTATGTTGATATAGATCAAAAGCCCTTTATCAATTTATGTTAAATTGGTCGGAGATGGGTTCCTAATCGAGTTGCAGGTCGCGGTCGAGAGGGTGGATCGGAGGTGATGTTTGTGTTTGATTCTGGTGCAAACGAACTCACAGGAATGTTTTAAACGATCAAATGATTGTATGTGCACATTTAATTCGATTAATTTTACTGTTAAGTGCGTGATTATGGTGAGTGGTCGGCCGAAAGGTGAAATCCCACTACACCGACTCTAATCATCAAATTGGTGTGGGGTACAATGTTCTAATCCCCACTCGAAGATGTCGGGAACAAATAATTGAGTTAAATCGATCAAACGGGGTCGTATGGGGGTCGCCGGAGCCGATCGGCGGTGGCCGGAGTTGAGTCGGCCGACGGGGAGAGAGAAACAGAGAGTTTTTGAAATTTTACAAAATGGTCCCTGTGGTTTAAGGTTTGTTTCATTTGTGTACCATATTTATTAATTTAAGTTTCTAAATTGGCACAAATGCCCCCTGAACATTTATTATTATTTTCTATATATATGGGTATTATAGTATGAGACTAATATTTTGTCATGTGAGAGTGTGATGGAGGTTAACTTATATTACAATTCAATATCAAACATTTTATTACTATTACTAATGAGATATTTTTTGTTGTCTTTGCATTTTGCTATTGGATGGTATTGAAACAACTTGTGAGCTGGACTTCTTATCTAGTAGACTAATGTGTGAGCTGGGCTTCTTATCTAGTGGGCTTCTCAGCTGATGGGTTGGACTTCTTAACAATTCAAATTAACAATTCAAACTACAGGGCAAGTGTATAGATATATAGTTCTGTTGTTACAAAAAGTGGGTGGATCTCTTTATTTATTAGGAAGTGGCTGCCTATTCTCACCAAATCTTCATATTCACTGGTTCATGTATTTTATGTCATCTTCATAATCTCTTGATCCACTTGTTTTGGTCTTATTCTTCTTCTTTATTGTATCTGTTGTTGATGATCATCATGTTGGTGTTCATAGTTGTTTTGTTTCACTTTCTAATTTGTCTTTGTATTAGGGCTCTGTCATAATGACGAGTCTGGTCTATTCTTGAGTTTTGATTGTGGTTTTCTGAATCAAATCTTCTTGTTAGTAGTCTAGATATTGTTCTTGTTCTTCGTTTGTTCATGTTTTGTTTGTTTTATAGACTGGTTTGAGATTAATAAATATACATTCTCATTTTCTAACATTAATGTATGTTTTCATTGGCTATGAGTACTGCTTTTAATTTTTCACATGACTATGTAATGAAGATGCGCATAGTGGTACGCTTTCCTTTTAAATATCTACTTTGTAATAGTGAATTACATGGCTGTTTATTTCAATTTCATATAGTCGTGTGTTATTCACATCACCAACTTCAATAGGAGACTACCTCTTAGCCTACTCTACCTTTGACGATATTTTACAATAATTGCTAAATATAAATCACATCTTTTTCAAAATAATAATACGTCTAATACAACCCTGCAGTCGAAATGGGAGGGCCGCGAATGTTGAGACCGACTCGAACATCATCAAACAAGATCTTGGGTAACCCTTTTGTGAAGATGTCCGCGATCTGGTATCTAGATGGAACATGGAGAACTTGTACTTGCCTTTTGGCAACTTTTTCACGAACAAAATATACGTCTTTCGATATGTTTAGTGCGTTGGTGCTAAACTGGGTTGGTAGCAAGATAAATAACACTAACGTTATCACAATAGACAATGGTGGCATGGAAGGAGGCATGTGCAACTCTAGAAGCAAGTTCCCAAGCCAGCAGACTTCTGAAATAACATTAGCCACACCTCGGTATTCGACTTCAGCACTCGAGCGTGACAAGGATGGTCATCGTTTAGACGACCATAAAAGGAGATTATCGCCCATGTACATACAATGACCGGATGTAGAACGTCTCGTGTCCAGCAACCTCCTCGATCCGTATCCGTATAAGACCCAAGCGATGTGATGTGTAATCTAAAAGAAAGTGTACCCTTAACATACCACAGGATGCGTTTAAGGGTATTCATATGAATTGTTGTTGGTGCATGCATGTGAATGCAGACTTGCTGAAGAACATAGGTGATGTCATGACAAGTGAAGGTAAGTTACTGTAGGGCTCCTGCAAGACTCCTATATGCAGGGGCGGAGGATTGTGGGGTCGGGGGGGCCGCCGCCCCCCTCTTTTTTTTTCGTTGGTAGTGTTAAATTTTAGTCCGTTAGTATAAATTTTGGGTACGATAGTGTAAATTTTTATATAAATATCGAGTTCGCCCCCCCTAAAAAATTTATTTTCGCCCCCGCCCCCCCTACGAGATTGTTCAAGCTCCACCACTGCCTTTATGTAGTAGAGTTAGATAAAGGAGTGCTAGATTATGTGCTTAACTTTTGATTATTATCGACCGGGGTGGCGACTGGGTTACACTCGGTTAAACCTGCTCGTTGAAGGATTTTGAGAGCATATTTTCTTGGGACAAGAAGAGAGAATTCTTGTTATGTTGAACTGGAATGCCAAGGAAGTAACTAAGAGCGCCTAAGTCCTTCATAGCAAACTCTTTGGAGAGAAGCTGTAGTCACTGACCATATAGATCATTTGTGGATGCGACTAAGAAAATGTCATATGTGATTAGCAAAATAAAAGCCATGCTTGTACCTTTTTTAAGGATGATGTTAGGACCGTGTACGACGGAGTACTAACTGATTCTAACGTGAAACCAGATCAAATAGTGCGGAATCCTATTTGATTGGCGATCCAATCAGAGAGAACGTAATCCGGATCAAAACTAACGATTAGAAAATGTTAAAAAAATCGAGTTACTCTACGATTCGACGTAAATTTAGTCCAAAGACAAGTCGGGTCAATTGTTAGTCTCTACGTTATCATGTCACGTACAATGTCGCCACAGCTATTGTTCCGTTAACGTTTTGATATTTGAGATCATTGTGAAATTCTCCGTGCAACGTGCGGGTTAGAAAAACCTAAATGACATAGTAAGTGGAACGAATCTTACATAAATACGTTTCGTTCTGTTTATTATGTTAGGAAAAATGGAAAATGAGGAACGAACAACTAGTATCCATCCTTTTGTTAAAATAGATAAAAGAAAGGTTTCCAATTATAAAAGCCACAACAATAGTAAATTAAAATAAATAAAACTTCACAAGTACCAAAACCCCATCCGAAACACGTCTACTTCATTATTCATTTAAATAATAACTAAATTAAATGCCATTGATATTCTCATCTATATTTTTATTTCATTATGTCTTTAGAAACTATATCAATAATTTATAACGTTTAAAGTAGTAACTCATTGCTCTTCAAGAACACAAATGACCATCCTAAAATCACCTTCAACTTATAATAAAATTCAACTTATTGTCAAGTTGGATGTCGTTATTATGTTGATCGGATCTGTTTTAGTATGTGCATTGTCAAGTTGAACTTTATTAAAAAAATGATGTCGGGTTAAATTCGCATAGTAATTGGGATGAAATAGTCGTATGAGACTAATATTTTGTCATGTGAGAGTGTGATGGAGGTTAACTGGTAAATATATATATATATATATATATATATATATATATATATATATATATAGGGGAGGGATTAAATGAAAACCATGTTTTTTATTAAAAACCATGAAAACTCCTCTTAACCAATCAATTTTTTTTCTAATAAATTTTCTATTTTCTATATAAAAGGTTAATAAAGTAATTTTAACACTCATTTAATTATGGTATCTTTTAAATGTCTAATTTCTCTCCTTATTTAGTTGATTAGTTGACTAAAAATTATTCACCATCTCTCTCATTAAATAAAAGAAATAAATAAACCACAAACTAAATCATCTATTTTTTTTCTTCAAAATTTTTTTTAATGGCGACCCTTTGCACCCGATCCATTGTTGTTACGTATACGTAACACTCTGTTACGTATGTTTGGTGATGTTTCATTCTGTTACATATATGTAACACCGTAAGTTCCAGTTACGTATATGTTAATCTGTTACATTATTATGCTTTTTAATTGTTATGTACATGTAACTTGGCAAGTTACATATACGTAAAAAAAAAAACTATGTCTACAAATCGTTTTTAGCATTAAAATTTTTTTTGGTAACTCTATTAGATGACAAGGAGTATTTGGGTGATAAGAAGATGCATTGAAGAAGACAATGGCTGATTCAAAGCATGCAAGATACGTATATGTAACTCTATTATTTTAATGTTTATATAACTTTACTATATGCATGTGTAAGTTTTTTGTTTACATATATGTACTTCTTTTTGTTACGTATACGTAAGTTGGACTTGTATTCACACACATATAAATACATATTTTTAGGGTTTTCAATGGTTTTCTTTGTTTCTATATTTTGTTACATGTATGTAAGTATTGGTACATATATGTAACTCCACTGTTACATATATGTACTCTAGAAATCGTTTTTAGTATTAAAAAATTTTTGGTTTAAAATATATGTGTAACTCATTCTGGATCTTTATATGGGTTCATTAACAATGGTACACATATGTATGATAGTGTTACATATATGTAACACACAATGTTACGCATACATAACACACATTGTTACGCATACGTAACACGATGTTACGAATGCATAGATAGTCATTTTCTTTAGTTTATTTGTTTTTATAAGAAACATGATGATATAATTTTTCAATCTAAAATAAAGAAAATAATACATTTGACTATTTTATTTTTTTATTAAATATAAGAAAGATGTGGGAGAAAATGGAATATGGGAGTAAATTTAGGAATCTTGTTATTATACTTGGTAGTTACCAAGTTAATTATTTTGTGTTGTTCCTAAATTGCCCTTAATGCATATTTAAAATCTCATAATCTTTTATTTAATTACTTAAATGTCATTAATTAATCTCAACCCTAGATCAAAAAGATCAATGGTGAATAAGTGATTTCTTGGTTTTCAATTATAATATGATTTTCATTGGAACCCTCTCTTATATATATATATATATATATATATATATATATATATATATATATATATATATATATATATATATATATATATATATATATGTATATATATATATTACAATTCAATATCAAACATTTTATTACTATTACTAATGAGATATTTTTTGTTGTCTTTGCATTTTTCTATTGGATGATCTTGAAACAACTTGTGAGCTGGGCTTCTTATCTAGTAGACTAATGTGTGAGCTGGGCTTCTTATCTAGCGGGTTTCTCAGCTGATGGGTTGGACTTCTTAACAATTCAAATTAACAATTCAAATTAACAATTCAAACTACAGGGCAAGTGCGTAGATATATAGTTCTGTTGTTACAAAAAGTGGGTGGATCTCTTTTATTTATTAGGAAGTGGCTGCCTATTCTCACCAAATCTTCATATTCACTGGTTCATGTATTCTATGTCATCTTCATCATCTCTTGATCCACTTGTTTTGGTCTTATTCTTCTTCTTTATTGTATATGTTGTTGATGATCATCATGTTGGTGTTCATAGTTGTTTTGTTTCACTTTCTAATTTGTCTTTGTATTAGGGCTCTGTCATAATGACGAGTTTGGTCTGTTCTTGAGTTTTGATTGTGGTTTTCTGAATCAAATCTTCATGTTAGTAGTCTAGATATTGTTCTTGTTCTTCGTTTGTTCATGTTTTGTTTGTGTTATAGACTGGTTTGAGATTAATAAATATACATTCTCATTTTCTGACATTAATGTATGTTTTCATCGGCTATGAGTACTGCTTTTAATTTTTCACATGACTATGTAATGAAGATGCGCATAGTGGTACGCTTTCCTTTTAAATATCTACTTTGTAATAGTGAATTACATGGCTGTTTATTTCAATTTCATATAGTCGTGTGTTATTCACATCACCACTTCAATAGGAGACTACCTCTTGGCCTACTCTACCTCTGACGATATTTTACAATAATTGCTAAATATAAATCACATCTTTTTCAAAATAATAATACGTCTAATACAACCCTGCAGTCGAAATGCAAGGGCCGCGAATGTTGAGACTGACTCGAACATCATCAAATAAGATCTTGGGTAACCCTTTTGTGAAGATGTCCGTGATCTGGTATCTGGATGGAACATGGAGAACTTGTACTTGCCCTTTGGCAACTTTTTCATGAACAAAATGTATGTCCATTTCGATACGTTTAGTGCGTTAGTGCTAAACTAGGTTGGTAGCAAGGTAAATAACACTAACATTATCACAATAGACAATGGTGGCATGGAAGGAGGCATGTGCAACTCTAGAAGCAATTTCCCAAGCCAGCAGACTTCTGAAATAACATTAGCCACACCTCGGTATTCGACTTCAGCACTCGAGCGTGACAAGGATGGTCATCGTTTAGACGACCATAAAAGGAGATTATCGCCCATGTACATACAATGACCGGATGTAGAACGTCTCGTGTCCAGGCAACCTCCTCGATCCGTATCCGTATAAGCCCAAGCGATGTGTTGTGTAATCTAAAAGAAAGTGTACCCTTAACATACCACAGGATGCGTTTGAGGGTATTCATATGAATTGTTGTTGGTGCATGCATGTTAATGCAGACTTGTTGAAGAACATAGGTGATGTCATGACAAGTGAAGGTAAGTTACTGTAGGGCTCATGCAAGGCTCCTATATGTAGGGGCGGAGGATTGTGGGGGCCGGGGGGCGGCCGCCCCCCTTTTTTTTCGTCGGTAGTGTTAAATTTTAGTCCGTTAGTATAAATTTTGGGTACGGTAGTGTAAATTTTTATATAAATATCGAGTTCGCCCCCCCTAAAAAATTTATTTTCACCCCCGCCCCCCCTACGGGATTGTTCAAGCTCCGCCACTGCCTTTATAAGTAGAGTTAGATAAAGGAGTGCCAGATTATGTGCTTAACTTTTGATTATTGTCGACCGGGGCGACTGGGTTACACTCGGTTAAACCTGCTCGTTGAAGGATTTTGAGAGCATATTTTTCTTGGGACAAGAAGAGAGAATTCTTGTTATGCTGAACTGGAATGCCAAGGAAGTAACTAAGAGCACCTAAGTCCTTCATAGCAAACTCTTTGGAGAGAAGCTGTAGTCACTGACCATAGAGATCATTTGTGGATGCGACTAAGAAAATGTCATCTGTGTATAGCAAAATAAAAGCCATGCTTGTACCTTTTTAAGGATGAAAAGGGAGTGATAACACTGACTGTGTTTGAAACCCAATGTTGCAACATAATCTACAAAATGTTGGTTCCATGCTCGTGGGGCTTGTTTAAGCCCAAAGAGTGCCTTCTACAAGAGACAAACATGATTTAGAAATATAGGATCCTAAAACCCCATAGGTTGATGCATGAACATTGTTTCATTCAGATTGCGGTAGTTGCCGGTTTAACTATCGGACTAAAAATTTCCCCACAATCGACACCTAATTGTTGTGAACGACCATCACACACAACACGTGCTTTATAACGTTCAAGCAACCCATCTGCATGCTTTTTATGCTTAAATTGTGCATGCTCCTAACAATGTTCATCCCATCCGTTTTTTGTATCAACTCCCAAGTCTTAGTTTCCATAAGAGCCCAAAATTCATAAAGCGTGGTGTTTTTTCCAGTGCGGGTTATTTAAGGATTCTGTGGGTGATTTTGGTATAAGTGAAATGAAAATTGAGGTATGTAGGTTGATAGGGGCCTTAGGTTTGAAAATACCTGACATGGAGCGGGTGGTCATTCTTCGGGTTTGGGTTTAGGTATGGGTGACGGGTGTGGGTGGAAGTGGTTGAATTGATGGGGTGGTGTGGGTGGAGGTGGTTTAATTGATGGGGTGGGGGTTAGGTGATGTAGAGTTGAGCGGAGTGGGATGAGAAGTTAGGGTAATGTTCGATTAGGGGTATTGGTTTGGGGCAGTAGGGAGGAGTTTGTAGATGAAGTTTGTGGTAAGAGGGGAGTATGGGTAGTGGGGTTGGGTGAGATAGGTGGTGATTGAGATGTTAGGGAAATATCAAGAGTGGACCAAATGTATGGATGTGGGTCACTAGTTAGAAATTGATAGGTATGAGAAGTGGGAAGAGGAGAGGCAAAAGGAAAGACAGTTTCATTAAAGATGACATTATGTGTGAGGAAGATTTGCTAGGTTTTCAGATTGTAATATTTGTAACCTCTATGATTGGATGGGTAGCCAAGAAAAACACAAAGAGTTGACTTATTGGCGAGCTTATGGATAGCAAAGGAAGGGAGTAAAGGGTAGCACAGACACCCAAAAACCCGAAGATGATCGTAGGTAGGAAGAGGATGATACAATTGAAATATGGGAGTAGAATTATGAAGAACTTCGGTCGGTAAGATCTTGAGAATATTGTTGCATGTTCTAAGGCATGAGGCCAAAAGGTAGGAGGAACAGCAAAAGTGGGAGAGCACGGTTTGCATTATATTATTTATAGAATAAATTTTGCCTTTTGCTTTATAATTTGAGAGAGAGGTATAAGGACAAGAGAAACGAAATGACATGCCATTTTATTTACAAAATTGATGAAATGGTGTGTTGTTGTATTCACGTTCATTATCACATTGAAAGTATTTTATGGGCATATGAAATTGTGTTTGAATATGTTTATTAAATTCTTAAAAGGTGATGAAGACTTGAGATTTAGTTGCCAGAGGGCAGGTTTATAAAAAATAGTTTTGTCATCTAACAACAATATATAATATCAACACCCATTTGTTGATAAACCGGGGATGTCCACAAATCACTATGAATTATATCAAATGGTAAATGTATACTAGTTGTGGAATTATGAAATGAAAATTTTATTTGTTTCCAAACACATAAGGTTAATAAAAATTAAGGGTCTTAACAAGAGTAGAAGAAGACTTTAATAAACATAAACTATGAAAACAAGGATGCCCAAGACAGCAATGCCATGTATCTTGTGACATTGAAAGAAAAGCCGATGGAGTAGACACTGAGACATAATTCTTGGCATTAAAGTTGAGTGGATAGAGGTCACCAACACTGTTAGATCTGAGAAGAATTTCCCATGCCCGCACGTCCTTTACATAAAAACTAAAGGATCAAATTCAATGGACACGTTATTGTTGGTTGTAAAGCGTCGAACAAAATCAAAATTTTAACAAGCTTAGGAACAAGAAGGGTGTTAGCAAGGAGGAATATGCATAAGGTGGTGGTAAGGTATGGTAGCCAATGGCTTGGACTGGAATAGTATCGCCATTCCCGATAACAATATTTCATGCAAATCCCTTACATAAGAATGTAAATGATGGGAGTTGTTAGTCATATTACCGTGGCTCTGATGTCCATATACAACTGCTGATTTGGAGGATGAAGATTCATTGTGGTGAAAGCTTGGTCCAACTTGGTCGTTATGTAGGCCGTCTCGAATGCAGCATGGGCATGTTGTGGTCATGGGCCTAAGATACCATTTAGTTGGGGCTGTTTGTGGGCCGGTTGGAGTTTGTTGCGGGATATGGATGCGGTGGCGATGTCCAAGTGGAAGTGTTAGCCCATTGTGGATGAGCGGCCCATTGTTGAAAAGGCCTCGAAGCCCATTGCCCAGACCCTATTACATATTGTTCTTAGATTACAAAACTAATTTTTATGGACCTACTCTCTTGCAACAAAATCTCAAGTCTTCACCACCTTTTTATAATTAATAACATATTCAAACACAATTTCACATGCCCATAAAATGCTTTCAATGTGATAATGGACATTACAACAACACGCCGTTTCATCAATTTTACAAATCAAATGGCATGCCGTTTCGCTTCTTTTGTCCCTATACCTCTTCTCAAAATGGAAAATAATATAACGCAAAATTCGTTCTATAAATAATATAATGCGAGTTGTGCTCTCTCACTCTTCTGTTCCTCCCACCAATTTTCAAAGATAATGATCAAGAACTTGAAACGCACAATAATGAATCTTAAATAATTCTGCCCAAGATGCGTACTGACTGAATTCCATCTCTAAAGTGATTGAAATAAATTTTTTGATGTTAGATACGATGATTGTAGGGTGAGTATTTGGATCTACGAGGGAGATACGAGGGTTTTTATGAAGATGGAGAGGTAGCAAAGAAAGGGGCACGAGGTGAAAGAATGGTGGCCGGCGGCTAGGGTAACAGAAGTTAGGATCAGAGATGAGATATGATACCATGAAAGTAGGTAAAAGATTCATTGGTTTTGTTATTCATATCACCAACTTAAATAGGAGATTACCTCTTGACCTACTCTACCTTGGATAATTTTTAGAATAATTTCTAAATATAAATCACATCTTTTATAAAATAATAATACATCTAATAGATAGAAGTATTTCATTTCTAATATTTTTAAAGTTTTTTCGGTCTATATTTTCATTGTAAATCCTATTTGTTCACTAGCTTTATTCCACCAATGTTATATATCTACTAGGTTATTACAAGCAAAATACACGTCGAAGCTTCTTTGAGTTCAGCGTCTGGTGCATGATCAACTTTGGGTTGATTTAATGTGTGATTTTAATACTAAGTGTTGTCATCTGTTAGGTAAATAAGCACACACACATAAAAAAAAGCAAAAAGTAAATGAAAACAACACGAGTGATTTATATTCACGATATATGACCTAGCTATGTTTTCTTGGGCCGGCTAAGGTATTTTCTTATTGTGGTGTTAACGATCACACTAGCCTATCAACTATATATAGAACCCGATTTAGGGTTTACAACTTGTTGACAAAGAAACCGTAAATAAGAAAACAAGATCATGGCTTGATGTGTGCATCCCAGGTTCGGCTGCCCTTGTGAGTCCCTCTTAGGCTGAAGTCTACACCATATCACCCAATAATCTCCCACTAAAAACTTCGCTAAACTCCAAACTGACATCCAACTATGTTGTTTGTTCTGTAATTGGTCAATAGAACTCTATGCTCCACCTCTAGCTGTCACTAGCCTTCTCAAAAATTAACTTGTAGTCTCTTTGAAGCTTTCATCGAGCTTCAACTCACTAGTCACTACTAATGATTTGTTTTTTGTCCCATTCGACTCCTACTTAAATGACCCGCTAAACCATGAGAAATCCAAAGAGCAAACACTCTCTACATTAGCAGGTAATTTACCGGAGATACTTTGTCTAGATGGAATATTGGTTCTTCTCACCAACTGCCGTACTAGAACTCTAACTGAAGCACAACTCGTGCTCCCCCTACCACGACATCCTTTTATTGGTTTAATCTTCTGAGCTCGTTTGTCCTGAATCTTCACTCTAGCTTTGGGTGTCATTCCTGTAAAAGTAACCCACTTCTGTTTGTAAGATTTTATGAATCATATTTTTTCTTTTACCAGAATTGGACTACCTCTCTCCGGTGGTATCTTGACCATATATAATGAGTCTTTCTTCTTGCCACATGCTACTACAAGATTTCCCTTGATTACCTTCCATTGTCCAGTACCGAATTTAACCTCGTGAATTTAATAATCCAGCTGTCCAACTGAAATAAGTATTTTCCTTAAGCATGGATATCCCTCACGTCTCTCAAAGTCCAAGTAGGGTCAAGTGATGTAACCAGGTTAATTTCACCCATGTCTTTAACATCTAGGAGTTCATCACTAGCCAATTATACCTTACCAAAATCCCCTTGTTACATTTTCTATAATGTTTCAGTATTGTAGGTAGTCTGAAATGAAGCACCATGAGCTTTAAGCCAGAATTTTTGTGTTTGGCATAAATATTGTATCCGAATATATTGATATAGAAAGCGGAACGAATCTTCAATAAATACATTTCATTATGTTTATTATGTTAGGAAAAAGGGGAACGTACAACTAATATCCATCCTTTTGTTAAAATAGATAAAAGAAAGATGTCCAATTATACAAAAACACAACAATAGTAAATGTAAAATAAATAAAACTTCACAAGTACCAAAACCCCATCCAAAACACGTCTACTTCATTATTAATTTAAAATAATAATAATATTAAATGTCATTGATATTCTCATTTAATTTTGTATTTTATTATGTTTTAGAAACTATATCAATAATTTATAACGTTTAAAGTAGTGACACATTGCTCTTCAAGAACACAAATAACCATCCTAAAATCACCATCAAACATTACTCCTACAACTTATTTACTACCAACATATTTACACTTAAAACAACATTCTACTCATCATATTACTTTTTGAATCGAAATGT
Organism: Flaveria linearis; assembly: GCA_024085815.1. Lineage (NCBI taxonomy): Eukaryota > Viridiplantae > Streptophyta > Magnoliopsida > Asterales > Asteraceae > Flaveria > Flaveria linearis. The sequence goes on from JABSNV010000724.1 coordinate 83,142, forward strand.
GGCATTCCTTTTATCTAAAATAACTACATTTGATGCTTTTAACATGTGGTGGATGTTTAATTTTGGTCATTAACCAATAAAATTGGGCGCACGTTTTTAGTTTTGTATTTGTTAGAAGAAAAGATCATTCACCAATGTGGGGCTAGCCCACTTGATAGAGCTTTTGCGTTTTAGAGAGGAGGTCTTGAATTTAAACCCAGACATGGTGTAACTTGTTGTAATTTAGGAGTAGGAGTAGAATAAATTTACCGTTTTAAAAAATGTGATATTTTTTAGTTTTGATTAAAAATGTATAAAATTAATGTTAAATCCCACCAATTAATGTGTTCTTTTTCTGTTAAATATGTAAGAGAGTTTACTCCGGTTTATTAGGAGTAAACACACTAAATAAGGAGGTATGAGAGTTTACATGGTTTTGTTACATGCTTTTATCCCAAAAGCATGTAATACATTAGCATGAACATTGATTTGATACAATTTTTTAATTGATTACTCTTAAAAGGGTAAAAAATTACGTGTTTTTGGGATAATAACATTGGTGTATTATGTAATTAATAATGATAATATTTAGAGAAAATTGCAAAATTAGTTCTTGTGATTTGTTCATGTTGCAAGTTTGACCCCAGATTTTAAAAATTATAAGTTTAGTCCAAACCTTTGGAAGTTTGTTGCAAATTTAGTCCCCATCGTTAGTATCCGTTAGTTTTTAACGATCTGGGGACTAAATATGCAATATGATCAAACCATAGGGACTAATTGTGCAATTTGCTCAAAAAATTAAAAGATTTGAAAATCAAATAAAATTTAAAAGAAATTAAAATCAAATATAAGAAATTCAAATAAAAACAATAATAAACTTCAATAATATTGGATTTAAGCCTTTTTCTTGTAATCTTAAAAAGATTTAGATTGGAAAAATAAAATATCCGGTTTGTACCATCTGTTCTTTTAAAAATTATATTCTACAAAGAACTCTCACTTATATATAAAATTAAATTATTGTTATAAAATTTAATTACTTTATTCCTCTCCATCTATGAAATCGAGTGGTTAGTATGAGGCATGGTGTAAAAACATCATTGTATTTATCAGAAAATCGTCACACCCTCACATCTTCGACCTTAAAAACATTGGATAATTCAAAGAAAAGACGCCACATTACTTTCGATTATAAATATGATAAACGCACCCTTTACAATATATTTGGTCACATTTTAGAATTTGTTGTTGATTTAAATGTTGTACTTAATTATTTATAAACTTTATTTCCAATAATATTTTAAAACACTTTAAATGACTGTCACTAAAACGTCACATACCGTTTGCTGGTTTGGTTTATAATCTAATGTTGACTGAAACATAAAATACTAGAAAACTGCAATAGATAACGCCCATTGCGCGTCATCTTTGGGGTCAGATGACGCGCAAATGCGTGTCAAGGAAAGGGTAGTCATAAATGATCGATGACACGTGTCAAAATATGATAATCAGATTCAACCAACAAGATCCACAGATACAATCGTAAGATTACAGAAGAACAAACTATACACTCTCTAACAAGAACATCAATGTGATGATCTACAATCGTAAGATATGATGAAGAACAAACTAGAAGAACTCAAACAAGAGAGCTGTGATGATCTAATCAAGAACAAGAACAACAAATAAGGGTCATCAATATGATGTAACCCTAACAAGAACTGAACTATCGAGAAGAAGAGTGTGTAAAGCAAGAGAGCTTGTTGGAGTTTGAGATATGCGGGAATCCTTGCATATATAGCAAAAGAACCCTAGACTCATTAGCCCACACGCATTAGCTACAGCCCAGCTAGCCCAGCAACAAGCCCATTACAATCAGCCCAGCAGCCCACTGAAATAGAAAATATTCAATGAATATAAAACGTGTAGAACTGAATTAAAATATTATAATTGAGAGAATAAAGAACAACTACACCTGTTTTTAACACCCCCCCCCAGTTCTAGCACAAAACTCATCATACAGACCAAGACGAGCACACATGTCAGCATGTGTCTTTACTAACAACCCTTTTGTGAACATGTCTGCCAACTGATCACAAGACTTAACACCAGTGGTACAAAGCACACCTGAGCTAATCTTTTCGCGCAAGAAAAACAAATCAATCTCAAAATGCTTAGTGCGCTCATGAAACACAGGATTAGCTGCAATTGATAGGGCTGCAGTATTATCACAGAACAAGGATATAGGTAGTTGAACATTAACCTGCAACTCCCTTAACAGATTAATGACCCAGAGAACTTCACAAGCAGCAGCACACATAGCCCGATATTCAGCTTCAGCTGAAGATCTAGACACAGTGGACTGCTGTTTACTTTTCCAAGATACAAGAGAAGACCCCATAAACAGACATAGCCTGTTACTGATCTCCTAGTATCAATACACTTTCCCCAATCTGAATCTGCATAGGCAGTAAGTGAACTGGTTTGATTTTTGACAACCTTAAACCTTTCCCAGGGGAAAGTTTTAAATACCGAAGTAACCTTAGAGCAACTTGTAGGTGAACTTTAGTTGGTTTGTGCATAAATCGACTAAGATAATGCACTGTATATGAAATATCAGGCCTAGTGTGTGAAAGGTAAATTAGTTTACCAACTAATTTTTGATATACAGTAATATTTGTGACAACCCGAAAATTTTCATGATTTAATAAAAATATTTATGTGAATTTATAGTTTATTTTTATATTTTTATTATTATGATAATGTTAATAATAATAAAAATATAACAATAATAATAATAATATGATTATTAAAATAGTAATGTTAATAATGATAATATTAATAAAAATGAAAATATTGTTATTAATAATAATTTATAAAATTATTAAATTGATTTAATAAAGTCCAGGGGTTAGTTTGTAATTTCTAAAACTTGTTTTATAAACTTAAATCATGAAATAATAAAACATCTAAAGTGCAGGGGGCCATTGTGTAAATTATTAAAATCCCAAACCACCCGCCCAACCCCCGCATTTCCGGCGAAGCTCCGGCCGGTCGCCGGCGGCTCTCCGGCGACATTCAAACGGCCAAAATATACCCTTTCAGTTCAATCAAAAGCCACCAACACTTTCATGATGATGATTCGAACTGGGACCATTGTTTAATTAAGAATTCATAGTGCAGAACCCACCGAACCCACTCAACCCGATCCTTCGGCCGACCACCCACCAATAACGCGCACTATGCTGTAAATTAATCAGAATAATCATGTATATAAGACCATATATCAGTTCCTAATCGAATGCACCATTCTAAACCATCTGAAAAACAACCAAACTTCTCAAATTAACACCTCTATCGCGAACCTGCAACTCAATTGAAACCTTACTTAAACGCGTTATAAACCTAAATTAACAGAGGGTTATCTACTCTTAACACCTATAGAAGCTGCCTATGCGAGCAATTCGATTATAATCATCATTTGAACATCGATTCAAACCCATCTTGGTCGCGACCTGTTCATCGAGCATTGATCATCGATATGAACACCAAAAGGTAATTAAAACTACCATTATGCTCGGTTTTACTTGGGGATTAAAAGCCCCAAGTTTAATTTCTCTATTTCAGTCGATTTGGCTTTCGATTTGGTTGAGAACCGAACTAGGGTTCTTGGTCATTTGGGATTCATTCGAGTTGTGCTTAAAAAGAATTGAGACCAGTAACCATTGCGGCCACGGCCTTTGGTTCACTGGTTAGAGTGTGGGATTGCGGGATGGAGGTCCCGGGTTCGAACCCGGTTACCTCCATGTATTTTTTTAGGCCTTTTTGACCTTAATAAAAATATACAAAATTCTCAAAAATTATAAAATAAGTTTTATAAACTTTTCATATTTTAAATCCTACAAAACAATTTTCTGTAAATTTATTTTATTTAAAAACTTTAATAGATTTTTATAAAATATTATTTAAAAATATTAAAAATACTTATTTTTATAAAATAAATTCTAAATCAAGTTAATTATGAGATAATCACAAAAATCATATAAATTTTATTTATAAATATTATAAATAATTATTTTTATAAAATGGACACTTTATTATCTTTAAATACAAATTAATATATTTTATAAATCCACAAATTATTTATGAAATTGTGGGTTATTTCTTATAAAATATATTTGAACCAAAGGTATAAATTAATACCTTATTACTAATCAAAATACTATAAGTGTAAATATTCTTATTTATAAATATTATTGGATAATTATAATTATATAATTAGCCCACATTATTTTTATATTTAATTCTAAAAATATTTAAATACAAATATGAAAACCCTTTTAATGGAATCAAAATATAAATTTATTTAATAAGTTTAATACTTATTGATAATTATTTATTAATACAAATAGAAATCTATAAAAACATTGTAACATATTGCGTGTGTGACACGTGTTAAACCAAATCAAACCAAATCAACTCAAACCTTACCAAATATAATCATTCGTATTAAAGACTAAATTACAATCAATAATAGGTATTGAACGTGTTTGATCGTGCAATTCTTTGAAGTTCTTGTTCATATACATTACATCAATTCAAGGTGAGTTTCGTGGCCCCTTTTTACGCTTATATAACTTTTAAACATTTTAAACTCGGGGGAAAAGAATGCTCACTTACTTTCAATCACCCTCCCTAGTGGAAGTCTGCTTCAACATTTATGGTTAACTTATATTGCTATTCTTATTGAACGATATTATTATGACTCTTGATTCTATGCTATGTTGCTACCTTGTATGTTATTTGGTGGCTTTATAACTTTGATGCTATATGTGGTGTGATGATTACTTGTGAATGCTATTGATCTTGGATGCTTTCGGCGGTGTGGTTCTTCTTTGTGGGTCTACTTTGTGGTTCTTCTTTGCCGAGCATCCACTACAACCATTAATCCCGGTAATTGGGACCTAAGGATTGGTTTGGTTGTAACCTAAACGTATGCGCTGTGTGGATCTTGCTACGTCATATTAAACTTATTATGCTATGGAAAACCTTTTTACATAACCATTAATCCCGGTAATGGGACCTAAGGACTGGTTTGGTTATACACTATACGTATGTGCTGTGTGGATCTTGCTACGTCTTAATAAACTATTTAAACTTGGGAATGTTTCCTTTCAGCCATCAATTCCCGTGTGGAACCGATGTTTAGGTTTGGCTGTAGCTATTAAAAACTGGTAAACCGCCTATACATAAGTGTAGTCGCGGTAACGCTTACTGAACTTACTGTTTTCATCATCAATACATAAAACCTGCGAAGCTCACCAACAATTATGTTGACCATTTTTGAGCATATCTTTTCAGGTGAACATAATCAAAGAGGATAGCTAGAGCTGATGCCTTAGCAGAGACCCTCAGGATTCCAATAGTTTTGCTTTAGTAATGTATATCGTTTGTTTTCATTTGTAAACTCTGTGTATTTTGGATTTAGAATTAATAAGACTATGATAGTCGTGGAACTGACTAACCACGACACAAGTCACCATTGTGTCGGGCGACGTCATGACACGAGGATCTTGCATGTATTATGTCTCTGTAATTATACCAAGTGTTATGACGATCCCGTCCGTCGCATCCTCGTGTTTCCGCTATTAGCGAGGGTGTGACAGATTGGTATCAGAGCCTTGGTTATAGAGATTTAGGTGGAGAATTCGACCTAGACTATAACCTAAGAACCTTCATATAGAATGCATGCTAGGGATTGTGTGCATTTGATTTTACCTAAATGTCTTTCATGATTTGTGTGACACATAGACACCTGTATTCTGGATTTCCTGGCAAAAGGCCCTCGGGCTAAGGCAAGCATATCGCATATATCTCATTACGAGACCTGGTATGCTTACCTGGGGATTTCTGGGATGAGTGATAAACTATGGTCAATACACAGATCTACAAGGCAAATGGGTCAAATATATTAAGTCTATGAACTTAATATACAGGTATATTCCTATATACCTAATAATCTACAAGTATGTCCTACATACTTGATTTTATACATGTACACGTGTTCTCTGAACATCCCGGGGAAGACATTATTACTCTCAGTCTTTCTCCATGGGATACTTTTATACTAAGAACTTTACGCTTGTATGCGCACAACATCATATTATTAGGGAACTTCGGTGATCACGCGTAGCGTCGATCTCGGATATTGAATCCGACCCTATCATAGTTATGACTGAAATCCTGAAAGTATGACGGATATGCAGTTATCATTAGACTTAATGTGCTTATATGCTTATTTGCTATTACATGCTATTATTGGAATACTGGCTCATGGACATAAGGACATTACGTTAGTTGTGCTTGCTAAATCTAAATAATACTATGATGTTAACTTGGGGTAAGTGAAGCTAAGGGTGATCATGCAAGGTAGATTACCATTACGGGTGCACACGTAATTGTAATTCACCATGCATGAGAAGTCTGGCTAATCTTATCATGAGGTAACGATCATGAGTATCACAAGTTTCTATTCTATACCCTAGGGTGCTAGGGTCATAATTCTAGTAAGTCCTTGTTAAGGCAATCAAACATTATCATATACTCAAGTCCTGTCCTACTTAAAGCCTTCATGGTATTTCTAATCACGATATTGACCTTATGAAACATTCCTCCACTTAGCATTTCAGTAACTACTGATTAATGCTTAGAATGAAAGTGGAATACATGAATGTAGAGGAGTAATGATACTCTCTACCCATACAAAATGTTAATATTTAAGTAGGTGCTAAGGAAAATTAAGATGTTATGTAACTAGTTTAAGTATCACTCAAGGTATATCGTTGATGTGGTGGGAACGCTGCGGGGAACCCTATATATAAACATCACCGGTATACTAAGAATGTGCTTAAACTGGGCTACGTAATGATCTTAATGGACCAAAGCATGGGTTATAGAAACTTGATAAGCAAAATCATACGGTAACTAAAGTTCATATCTTTCTGTAAATAGAAGATGGCACCTAAGAGAGTCACCCGTAGAACAAACCAAGAAGCTGAAGCCCCACAAAACAGGAGAAGGGGTAGACCATCAAGAGCTGGTGGTGCTCCAGTTGGCAATAATCAGGAAACTAGCAATCCTGATATAGCTGCTATGATTGCTCAGCAGCTAGCTGCACTGGTTCCAACCATCGTAACCCAAGTAAGCGACACCCTGCTGAATCATCCTCTCCACGGGGATCATAATAACAATGGCCAACATAACCAAGGGGTAGTGGATGATACTGACATTGGCAGAACAAATGGAAACGAAACTGGTGTCAACCATACCAAACGGGGATACTCATATAAAGAATTTGTGGCTTGCAAACCCCACGAATTCGATGGGAAAGGCGGAGCGATAGCCTTGACCAGGTGGATCGAGAAGATGGAGGCAGTAATCGACATTAGTGAATGTCTCGACAGCCAACGAATCAAATATGCCACGTGTTCACTTCAAGGCAAGGCGTTAACCTGGTGGAACACCCAGGTTCAGGCTAGAGGAAGGGAGTCAGCAATGCAGATGACTTGGGATGAGTTTAAAGCATTGATTTCCGAGGAATATTGTCCTCTTAATGAAAGGCAGAAACTTGAGCAAGAGTTCTGGAATCATGCGATGGTGGGAGCTGGGCACGCAGCATACACCGATCGTTTCCACGAATTGGCAAGATTGGTTCCGCACTTGGTAACCCCGGAATCCAAGAGGATCGAGAGGTATATTTGGGGACTTGCACCTCAAATCCGAGCACTGGTAACAACAGCTGCTCCTTCTACAATCCAGAGCGCAATTCTGAAGGCTGGCGCTCTTACTGATGAAATGGTGAGAACTGGACTGCTGGGTAAGGGAGCAGAGAAGAGAAAGGAGGTTGGGGAAACGAGCCGGTCTGATGCCGGAAGATTTGATAAGAAGGCCAAGACAACCCCAAATTTTGTGGCTGTAACACAAGGAAGGAAAGAATATGGTGGGCCATACCCTAGATGTAACAGATGCAATCTTCATCATCACCCAGCAATGCAGTGTAGGACGTGTGTAAACTGTAGGCGCCCGGGGCACCTAGCGAAGGATTGTAGAACTGCGCCGAATCTGGTAGTACCCGTCAACGCGGTTAACCCCTCCGGGAATGCCAGGGCTTGTTACGAGTGCGGAAGTCCTGATCACTACCGAAACATGTGCCCCAGACTGAATAGGGCACCAGGTCAACAAGGAAATAACCAGCAGCAAGTGATGACCATAGCTGGTAATCTGGGCCAGGGGAATCAAGGAAATACTGCCTGAGGACGTGCGTTCGTCGTCGGGGCAAATGATGCTCGCCAAAGACCCGATCGCTCTATATTAATTTCGATTCCGAGCTTGGAACATTTAAATTCTTAAATCAAATTCTTTCTCTTTATCCTTATGATTTGATTCGATCTAGCCAAATGAAACCATTTATTCCTTACTTATCAACTTTCATTTTGAGATATCATCAACGCATAATTGAGTGATGGTAAGCAATCTTTCTACTAAATAAAGACATTATCAACTTGTGATTAGGTTCTCCTAGACATACGAATGTTCTCGACTGTACTTATGGGTTTGACAAAGTACGTATGCAAATCTGCATTTGGAAATTTGTTACCTTGCAAAACATGTTTACAAATACCTTTCCTATTATTTGCGTCACTCCTTGAACCGCCTTTGAATCCTTAACCTTGAAGATCATTAAAATTCTATCTTGAATTTGAACAACAAAACTTTAAAGAGAAGTTCTGAAGAGAGTTACCAGCAAAGAGAGGAATTACTTTTGAGACTAAGTTATTTGGAGCCAAAACATTCTTAATATATGTTGAACCCGTGTTCAGCAAAGATGGGGAGAAAATTTGTGTTAATTACATGGGCATGGAAATCACTGATCAGGTGAAAAAGAGAGAAAAGATGGCAAAACTAAGGGAAGAAATAGCTGTACAGAAGGCCAAAGAGACGGAACTTAATAAAACTGTTCTTATTACAGAGGAAACGATGAGAGCAAAACAAATGCTAGCAACCATGTCACACGAGATAAGATCTCCATTATCAGGGGTCGTTAGCATAGCAGAAATGCTATCAACAACAAAACTTGATAAAAATCAGAAACAACTTTTGAGTGTCATGTTGTCTTCTGGCGATCTAGTCCTTCAACTTATTAGTGACATCCTCGACTTTTCCAAAGTTGAGTCAGGAGTTATGAGGTTGGAGGCCACAAAAATTTAAGCCAAGAAGAGGTGATGTCCCAGTGGAGGTTATTGGTGATGTTTTACGGATTAGACGAATTCTCACCCACTTGATCAGCAATGCTATCAAGTTTACCCACCAAGCAAAGGTTCAGAGTAATCTTTATGTAAAAGCAAACCCATTATCTCACAACGTCGAGAAATTAACCAGCATCCGTTTCAAATATTCGTACACCGTGGTATGACGTTAAAACAATCAATCGCTATTCTGAATGATTGATTCATTTTCTGTTTTAATAATATTCTTAACCACTTTCGTGAACTCATTCCAAGATCTTCGCATAGTTTATTATTTCTTTAGACCGACGGTTGGTCAAAGGAGAAATACCTATTCACAAGATATGCGTTAAGATCATTTCATATGGTGACGTTTGGGATTCTTAAATTCCAACGGATAACCTTTCTTATCTTTGTTGGTCTTATCACCTTACCACGAAATTATATATTCTGGAAATTATGGATCGGAAACAACTAAAACATAGTAAGATTCTGATCGTAAGAGTTCGGTGGAACTCCCAGCGTAGTCCTGAGTTCACTCGAGAACGAGAGGACGAAATGATACGCGAGTATCCTAACCTGTTTAAAAATATTGCCAGTACATCTTAATTTTCGGGACGAAAATTCCTCTAACAGGGGATGATGTGACAACCCGAAAATTTTCATGATTTAATAAAAATATTTATGTGAATTTATAGTTTATTTTTATATTTTTATTATTATGATAATGTTAATAATAATAAAAATAATAACAATAATAATAATAATATGATTATTAAAAATAGTAATGTTAATAATGATAATATTAATAAAAATGAAAATATTGTTATTAATAATAATTTATAAAATTATTAAATTGATTTAATAAAGTCCAGGGGTTAGTTTTGTAATTTCTAAAACTTGTTTTATAAACTTAAATCATGAAATAATAAAACATCTAAAGTGCAGGGGGCCATTGTGTAAATTATTAAAAATCCCAAACCACCCGCCCAACCCCCGCATTTCCGGCGAAGCTCCGGCCGGTCGCCGGCGGCTCTCCGGCGACATTCAAACGGCCAAAATATACCCTTTCAGTTCAATCAAAAGCCACCAACACTTTCACGATGATGATTCGAACTGGGACCATTGTTTAATTAAGAATTCATAGTGCAGAACCCACCGAACCCACTCAACCCGATCCTTCGGCCGACCACCCACCAATAACGCGCACTATGCTGTAAATTAATCAGAATAATCATGTATATAAGACCATATATCAGTTCCTAATCGAATGCACCATTCTAAACCATCTGAAAAACAACCAAACTTCTCAAATTAAACACCTCTATCGCGAACCTGCAACTCAATTGAAACCTTACTTAAACGCGTTATAAACCTAAATTAACAGAGGGTTATCTACTCTTAACACCAATAGAAGCTGCCTATGCGAGCAATTCGATTATAATCATCATTTGAACATCGATTCAAACCCATCTTGGTCGCGACCTGTTCATCGAGCATTGATCATCGATATGAACACCAAAAAGGTAATTAAAACTACCATTATGCTCGGTTTTACTTGGGGATTAAAAGCCCCAAGTTTAATTTCTCTATTTCAGTCGATTTGGCTTTCGATTTGGTTGAGAACCGAACTAGGGTTCTTGGTCATTTGGGGATTCATTCGAGTTGTGCTTAAAAAGAATTGAGACCAGTAACCATTGCGGCCACGGCCTTTGGTTCACTGGTTAGAGTGTGGGATTGCGGGATGGAGGTCCCGGGTTCGAACCCGGTTACCTCCATGTATTTTTTTAGGCCTTTTTGACCTTAATAAAAATATACAAAAATTCTCAAAAATTATAAAAATAAGTTTTATAAACTTTTCATATTTTAAATCCTACAAAACAATTTTCTGTAAATTTATTTTATTTAAAAACTTTAATAGATTTTTATAAAATATTATTTAAAAATATTAAAAATACTTATTTTTATAAAAATAAATTCTAAATCAAGTTAATTATGAGATAATCACAAAAATCATATAAAATTTTATTTATAAATATTATAAATAATTATTTTTATAAAAATGGACACTTTATTATCTTTAAATACAAATTAATATATTTTATAAATCCACAAATTATTTATGAAATTATGGGTTATTTCTTATAAAATATATTTGAACCAAAGGTATAAATTAATACCTTATTACTAATCAAAATACTATAAGTGTAAATATTCTTATTTATAAATATTATTGGATAATTATAAATTATATAATTAGCCCACATTATTTTTATATTTAATTCTAAAAATATTTAAATACAAATATGAAAACCCTTTTAATGGAATCAAAATATAAATAATTATTTAATAAGTTTAATACTTATTGATAATTATTTATTAATACAAATAGAAATCTATAAAAACATTGTAACATATTGCGTGTGTGACACGTGTTAAACCAAATCAAACCAAATCAACTCAAACCTTACCAAATATATCATTCGTATTAAAGACTAAATTACAATCAATAATAGGTATTGAACGTGTTTGATCGTGCAATTCTTTGAAGTTCTTGTTCATATACATTACATTAATTCAAGGTGAGTTTCGTGGCCCCTTTTTACGCTTATATAACTTTTAAACATTTTAAACTCGGGGAAAAGAATGCTCACTTACTTTCAATCACCCTCCCTAGTGGAAGTCTGCTTCAACATTTATGGTTAACTTATATTGCTATTCTTATTGAACGATATTATTATGACTCTTGATTCTATGCTATGTTGCTACCTTGTATGTTATTTGGTGGCTTTATAACTTTGATGCTATATGTGGTGTGATGATTACTTGTGAATGCTATTGATCTTGGATGCTTTCGGCGGTGTGGTTCTTCTTTGTGGGTCTACTTTGTGGTTCTTCTTTGCCGAGCATCCACTACAACCATTAATCCCGGTAATTGGGACCTAAGGATTGGTTTGGTTGTAACCTAAACGTATGCGCTGTGTGGATCTTGCTACGTCATATTAAACTTATTATGCTATGGAAAACCTTTTTACATAACCATTAATCCCGGTAATGGGACCTAAGGACTGGTTTGGTTATACACTATACGTATGTGCTGTGTGGATCTTGCTACGTCTTAATAAACTATTTAAACTTGGGAATGTTTCCTTTCAGCCATCAATTCCCGTGTGGAACCGATGTTTAGGTTTGGCTGTAGCTATTAAAAACTGGTAAACCGCCTATACATAAGTGTAGTCGCGGTAACGCTTACTGAACTTACTGTTTTCATCATCAATACATAAAACCTGCGAAGCTCACCAACAATTATGTTGACCATTTTTGAGCATATCTTTTCAGGTGAACATAATCAAAGAGGATAGCTAGAGCTGATGCCTTAGCAGAGACCCTCAGGATTCCAATAGTTTTGCTTTAGTAATGTATATCGTTTGTTTTCATTTGTAAACTCTGTGTATTTTGGATTTAGAATTAATAAGACTATGATAGTCGTGGAACTGACTAACCACGACACAAGTCACCATTGTGTCGGGCGACGTCATGACACGAGGATCTTGCATGTATTATGTCTCTGTAATTATACCAAGTGTTATGACGATCCCGTCCGTCGCATCCTCGTGTTTCCGCTATTAGCGAGGGTGTGACAATATTGGTAATAACCGCAGAGTCAGTTTTACATTGAGAAGAAATAACATAATTTTGTTCAATAGGGGTGGAAACCGGCTTACACCCAGTCATACCATATTCTTTAAGAAGCTCAAGACAATACTTCCTTTGTGATAATGTAATAGCATTATTTGACCTAATTACTTCAATTCCCAAAAAATACTTTAACTGACCTAAGTCTTTAATCAAAAACTTTGATTGAAGTAAGTGTTTAATTTGAGTAATACTGTCACTACAATTACCAGTAAGAATAATATCATCTACATATACAAGGAAAACAAGAAACACAGTATTTTTAGATAATGTGAACATAGAATGATCACATTTGCTTTGAACAAAGCCAAAGCTAGTGAGAACACCCACTAACTTCTCATTCCACATACGAGGGGCTTGCTTAAGTCCATATAATGACTTATTTAGTTTGCAAACCTTTGATTCTGAACTAGAGAAATAACCTTCAGGAAGTTGCATATAAACTTCCTCATGAAGGTCTCCATATAAAAATGCATTATTAATGTCTAACTGATATAAAGGCCATTCATTTTGAACAGCGAAATGAAGAACACATCTAACGGTAACCATCTTAACCACAGGAGAGAAAGTTTCATCGAAGTCAACACCTTCTTGTTGACTAAACCCCTTAGCAACTAGCCTGGCTTTATAACGTTCAATTTCACCAGTTGATTTATACTTAATTTTAAAAAGCCATTTACACCCAATAGGTTTTCGGTTTGGAGGCAGGTCAACTAGATCCCAAGTGTGGTTCCTATGCAATGCTTCCATTTCTTGATTCATTGCACGTACCCAATTGGGATCATGGACTGCTTCTTTAAAATTCCGAGGTTCAACGTGTTTATTTAGGTTTGTTGTAAAGGAGTAATTTTCAGGAGACAAAAAAGTGTAATTGACCACTTTTTCCAATCCATATTTAACTTTCCCTTCAATTACAAAATCATTCAGTTTTTTAAGAAAAACAGATGATCTAGCAGAGCGTCGAGAATCAACAGACACACTTTGTGTATTTTCTGTTTCTGTTCCCTCAGAGTTATTTATTTGTTCATGACCATCAACACCATCCTCTGCCCTGCCAAGATTGGTCTCAGTCTGACTGGGCAACTGCTGATCAGCCACATCATCAGTTGACTGAGTCCCTAAATCTAGCTGCAGAGACCGAGGGTCAATGGTGTCTTTTTTCCCTAGTTCATCATTGGGAAGCTCTACAGTACCATCGTTAAGGTTTTTATCATAAAGATCAAAGAAATTAAGGGAATTAAGTGTAGAGTCAGTATACAGATTAGTTTCTGAATTAATTGTCTGAAAGGGAAAGATAGTTTCATAGAATTTAACATCTCTTGAGAAAACCATTTGTTTCTTATCCAGATTCCACAACTTATATCCCTTTTTTGTTGAGGAGTACCCCAAAAAAACGCATTTGTCAGAATTACTAGCGAACTTATCAGATTCATTGAGAATGGTGCAGAAACAGAGACAGCCAAAGACCCGAAGATGATCAAGAGAGGGAACACAGCCATGAACTAGTTCATAAGGGGTTTTTCCCTTAAGCACAGATGAAGGAGTCCTGTTTATGAGATATGCAGCAGTAAGAATGCATTCAGACCAGAATTTTAAGGGTATACCCCCTTGAAATAGTAAGGCTCTAGCTACATTAAGAAGATGCCTATGTTTCCTCTCAGCTATTCCATTTTGCTGAGGGGTATAGGCACATGTTGTTTGGTGGATAATTCCATTAGTTTGACAATAGGTTTGCATTTGATAGTTAACAAATTCAGTACCATTATCAGACCTGAAAGTCTTGATAGATATGTTAAATTGATTCTTTATTAAGGCACAGAATGTTTGAATGTTATCAAACACTTCATTCTTTTGTTTCATTAAAAATACCCATACAGCCCTGGAGTAATCATCAACAATGGTTAGGAAGTACTTGAAACCTTCCCTGCTTGTCACCCTATATGGGCCCCAAACATCTAGGTGAACCAGTTCACCTAGACTGTTAGATTGGTGGTTACTCAAGGGGAATGGAGTTCTATGTTGTTTAGCCTTGTGACATATGTCACAGGGATGGGAATCAAGATTACACGATTTTAACTTGTTGTTTAAAGCAACTAGAGCTTGTTCAGCAGGGTGACCCATTCGATAATGCCAAATATGAAACATATCATTTTTATTAACTGATGATTTTGAGTTGTTAGACCTACCAGCACACAGGTATAGCCCATCACATTGATCACCAGTCACCAGTGTTTTCTTTGTGAGAGAATCCTGTATGTGACAGGAATTTTCATCAAATGTGACTTGTAGACAGTTATCCTTAGCGAGTTTGTGTACAGAAATCAGGTTGACACAATACTCAGGAACAACTAAGGCATCCCTAAGGATGATGTGTTCATTAATTTTAATATCACCAATTTTAATCACATGTGCACTTGTGCCATTTGGGTGTTTGACTTTGACATTAAATTCAGAAATGTCATAGGAGTTTAAGAGGTTATTTTCAGAATTGACCATGTGTTGACTAGCTCCGGAGTCAATAATCCATCCGGAGTTAAGATAGGGAGAAACACCTCCACTAAGACAGTAGTGCATAGAATTAAGAGAATTACCAGAGAAGTTGGATGGTAGGGGACCTTCACTGCTCTTTTCATGTAACAAACCTAGCAACTTTGTCACTTGATCAGGAGTAAGAGTGTTAGCTATTATAGAAGCAGGTGATGAGATGGTAGAGTCAATTTTGAGTTATTAGACTGATTTACACGTTGACCCTGACCACTTCTTGGTTTAGATCCTGTTGGATAACCAACAAGCTCATAGCATTTTTCTATAGTGTGACCTATTTTGTTACAGTGTGAGCATTTCAGATTAGGGTTGGGCCCCCTTATATTTCTTCGTTTATTTTCAGGGTTTTGATTTGTTTTTTCCACTGTTAAGGTTGGTTTAGATGTGAAGGCAACAGTTTGAGATTTAGAAGTAGAGGAGGAGGAGTTTCTATGAGACTCCTCCCTAGACACTATGGAGAAAGCTTCTTTAATAGTGGGTAGAGGATCCCTCAGTAGGAGGGTGGTTCTAACAGGTTGATAGACACTATCAAGACCCATAAGGAATTGCATGAGTTTTATTAGGTGGTTGAAATCTTGAAAGGACTTTGATGCATTACATGTACAGGAGGGGAGTTGAAGCATCTGATCAAGTTGTTTCCACATGATATTAAGGTTATAGTAGTATTCAGATACAGGGGATCCGTTTTGGGTTAGAGAGTTAATTTTTTGATATAGCCCAAAAACCACAGACCCATCAATTTTATCATATGTTTCCTTTAGATCAGTCCAGATTTCAGAGGCAAGTTTAGCATAAACTTGCCCCATGTACAGTTCCTCTGAAATAGAGTTAAGGATCCAACTGATAACCACAGAATTACATCTGTCCCATTGTTTAGATAGAATTTTATCTTTGGATTGTTTAACACATGACCCGTCTATGAATCCATATTTATTTTTTACTTCTAAGGCAAGTTTCATAGCATTTGCCCATAAAGTATAATTTTCAGAACCTTTGAGTTTAATGGAAACAATAGTCAGGTTACTAGTGTCACTAGGGTGAAGACATAAGGGATCACTTGCATCCAGTTTGCTTATTAGGGTTTCAGAATTATTAGTGTCGGTGTTAACAATTTCTGATTAAGCCATTTTATGTAACAACAACAAAGAATGAGATATCACACAAGCACACGCACAGAACAATCTTCAGAGACCAGAGCCAGGTTTTCACACCAATCACGTTGGCAGATCAAGGATTAGTCTCAGAAGAGAATGCAGACACTCACAAATTCAAGCAAGTGATGCACACATACACCCACTAGGGCTCAAGACAGATAATACCGGTCCCCCTAACCCGGTCAAACAATCAGCCTATATCAAGCTAAAGATGAACAAACAGATAATACGAAATAGTTAGGGAGAAGAAAGATCTTACAGCGGGTTTATCCAATATTGGATAAACCTAGGCAGATATGAGCCCTTCTTTGTAACCTTCAAGGGTTACAAGAGCAAATGTAGAAGATGGAGGAACAAGCGAGCCACAATCCGATTCAGGGCAGCTCCTTAGAGATTTCGCCCCAGAAATGCAAGAACCAACCCAGATTTTAATCTAGGGTTTTCAATCGAAGCGACTTTTCCTTGGTTGATGAAATATGGTGGAAGCGCACAGAATCAGAGCCAAGGCTCTGATACCATGTCAAAATGATAATCAGATTCAACCAACAAGATCCAACAGATACAATCGTAAGATTACAGAAGAACAAACTATACACTCTCTAACAAGAACATCAATGTGATGATCTAATCAAGAACAAGAACAACAGAATAAGGGTCATCAATATGATGTAACCCTAACAAGAACTGAACTATCGAGAAGAAGAGTGTGTAAAGCAAGAGAGCTTGTTGGAGTTTGAGATATGCGGGAATCCTTGCATATATA
Organism: Flaveria linearis; assembly: GCA_024085815.1. Classification (NCBI taxonomy): domain Eukaryota; kingdom Viridiplantae; phylum Streptophyta; class Magnoliopsida; order Asterales; family Asteraceae; genus Flaveria; species Flaveria linearis. The sequence continues at coordinate 100,562 of JABSNV010000724.1, forward strand.
GCAAAAGAACCCTAGACTCAAACGACAGCGACACGCGCATCAGCTTCAGCCCACACGCATCAGCTATAGCCCAGCTAGCCCAGCAACAAGCCCATTACAATCAGCCCAGCAGCCCACTGAAATAGAAAATATTCAATGAATATAAAACGTGTAGAACTGAATTAAAATATTATAATTGAGAGAATAAAGAACAACTACACCTGTTTTTAACAACACGCATCCGCGCGTCATCTGTTTATGACACGCAAAAGATGACGCGCATTTTATGACGCACAAAAGATGACGGGCAATACGCGTCAAGGAAGGGGTAGTCATAAATGACTAGATGACGCACATGCGCGTGTCATCTATGAATTTTTTATGACGTGCTAAAGATGATACGCAATGCACGTCATAAAATTAGCTGCATTTTTTAATTTTTTTTGTTATTTTTAATAAATTTAACTGTTGTTTTCTAAAACAAATTGTCGAATAACACTAAAAGCAAAATCCATTTAAATACCAACAAAGTTTATAAAAGTTGTTAATTAACAACTAAAAAGCATAAAACAAGTCTAAATTCAATTAGTACCAATACTAATACAAGTCTAATACCAATACTAACACAAGTTCAAATATATCATTTCAGGCCTACATATAAATGAAATTTGATACGTAGCCCGCCCAGTATTCACGAACTTCATCCAAATCACCATCAGTGTATTCATCTTTACCTCCTCCAACCTAAGACAAAACCAATTTCATCAAATTAAACTTATCAATTTTGATTCAAAAACCGTTTTATGTAAAACACTTGTAATTTACTTGACTAGTTTATTAATATCAACTACAAGACAATAAAAATGGTAATTTACTTATAAAAAACTCATACATAGATAGTTATATTCAATAATATCAAATACAAAGCAACAAATGGTAAATATAAGGGGTAGTCAATGATCAGCTTATATTGTTATTGACTAATATTTCAAGCCCTTTATCTACTATTTCTTTCATGAACTGAAACACATAATATCCACATTCGGTACTTCCTGGCTGGCGTGGACACTATAAGGGGTAGTCAATGATTAGCTTAATAAAGTTAAGTAAAGATGCAAATTCAAATAAAAATTAAGTGCTTACTGTAGAATTGACCCATTTGAGTTTAGTTTGTCTCTTCTTGGTACCATTTGTGCAGCATATAAGCTCATTGCCCTACAAAAAAGTTGATCATATCAATTAAGAAATATCTATAACATAAAGTTTTAATAACTTGTATTACTTACGCATCAATGGTTTGTTTCAACAATAGATTGATAGTGCTGACCCGTAGAGAATCAAGATAATAGTAAGTCAATGTTTTCATGTCTAGCACGGCCAGCACCCAATGGTTTCTACATAAACCAAAAACAATTAAGTTAAACAACTTATATAATACGGTAGAAAATAATCAATTAAGTCATACCCGGGATTGTAGGACAATAGAATGATATCATTGTCTCCTCTTTTAGACAGCCGATTTGCAATGCTTCTACTTGAATCATCAATATTTTTGAATTTCACTTTAGATTCAACTGGTGAGATCACGGAAGGGCTCAAAAAACAAATTCTATGATTTTTTTTCTCCCATTATGGAATTGCTCAAACAAGTACCTTTTAACATAAAAAAACAAATTGATTAAAAATAACTTGTGTTTCACAAATATTAAAATTAAATTTAAAACTTACATCATATAAGTAGTAATGACAGCCCCGCTAAGCTCATCTAATGTAAAAACTGCTTCAAAATCATCCCAACTTAAGTAAGTAAAACTTTCATACCCAAATAGCTTGTTCTCACACTGCACTCTTATAGAATCAACCTTTGCCACTTGTCCATCAACCATCATTTCAGTCATTTTCAAAATATCACTGTCTTCAATCATTACCCTTACATTTCTTTGACCTCTAGTAATCCTTCTTTGCTTCACAGCCTTTTCAATTGTCTTCCCATCCTTATTTGCATTCTCATTTTCCTTTGTTTCGAATTTTTGAAAACATGAAACATAGTTAGGCTTTAACGTATGTAAATGCCTCCATCCTATAGCATATCCCACAACCACAATTTTATTTCATTGGAGTGTAGTCCTCCTAGCTCTTGTGTGCCACTCAGGTGCAACAAAAGTTCACATTTTTCTAATCAAACTAGCATATACCACTTGTACAAATACGTTAATAATTTTTACAAAGTGTTGATGATACGTAAATATTGAGTGTTTGTAGGATTGGAATTAAGATGATTTTGTGAAGAGAATGAATAAAATGCAGAGTAGACAGATGACTACTCTTGTTTTTAGGAATTAGGAAGAAAGAATGGTAGCGTTAAAGACAATCTTGTAATTTAATTCATATAGTACTTTTTTTAAAAAAAACAAAGTGTTGTGAATATTATTTATATAATACTAATTATTAACTTAGTTATACATCATGATTTATATTTATGTTTCTAGATTGTATCTTACTTGGTTTTTTCTTTATTACTTCACTTTTAACCCTATAGTTTTTATATTTTACCTTTAACCCTATTATATTTTTTCCATTTTCAACTTTAGTCTCATATACTTTTTATCTTTTATAAAATTTTTGTTTTACGTCTCAATCTAAATTTTCAAGTTAACACACAGTCACATGTATATGTGATTTAACGTTTTTCATCTATTTTTTATGTTTCATGAGCGCATTGTGTAATACGCTTCGTTCTAAGTTATACACATTAACGTGCCACAACGCACATGCATAGTTTAAAGTTTTTGCGTCTATTTTTCGTTTGGTTTTAATTCTTTTGGTTTACAAGATTTTTTGGTGTTGGTGGACGTTAGCGAAGGTGTGATATTGATGCTATGTGGTTCGGTTTTACGACCCACTGTAACATGTGGGATTAAATACTAATTAATAATAAGTTTAAAAGGAAGGCAATAGTAATCATGAGATGAGATAGCCAGAGAGGAGTCACATGTGATATATAGATGATAAAATTGTGACTTACAGGATTAAAGCAAAGGCCTACTTTATACGAATCAGATTCCTCTAAACTATCAGTTCATTTATTTTGTAATTTCGTACCACTTTTTGTCCCTTCTATATGTTCTGTTTAAATGCAGACGTTTAGTGTTAGCGTGAACACTTCTGTCAGGGCTGTTTGATAATTTCTGAATATTTAAGTGCTGAATCAATAAAAGGTCTGAATTATTAAGTGTTGAACGATTAAGAGGTCTTAATCATTAAGAGCTAGTATATCGCATAACCATTCAGAGACAAATGTTTGAACCATTCAGACATTTTCTCGCGAAACAAATAGTCTGAACCATTGAGTGCTGAAGCATCCAGACATCTGAACCATTAAGAGGTTGATTCAGATGCTGCCAAACAACCCCTCAGTAGTGAATGCCTTAACGAGTTCCTTACAAATAACTTTAATATAATTGAGATTTTATAATAAGATCTAAACAAATATTATTAAGTTAAATTGCAAGTTATAGGGTATGGAGTGCATGACTAGTAATATAAATAACAAACCATCCAAATGAGTAAGGACAACACTTGAATGGTTGAAAGCAGTGTTTTCACGGCCGGATCGGACCGGCCGGTCCGACCGGTCGAACCGGGGATCTTATTTTTTTTTAATTTTTTGAGTAAAAACGGGGTGTTGAACTACAAATTAGTGTGCTAGATCAAAAAGTAAAACCGAATTCAAAAAACGGGCTCGCACGGGCCTAGGTTTTTGAAGTTGCATTCGTGTCCGCGACACGTGCGGGCACACACGAGTTCGCTGGAAATCCAACCTTTTTCCCCATTTTTGCACCCCCCCCCCGCGCGCGGGTAGTACTTGTGGTAAAATATGTCATAAGGATACACTAGAGTGATAAAAAAATTACTTATAAACCAAACATCACTTTGTCCCCACACCAATGTGGGACAAAGTGTTCAATATAATCTTAAACATACATTCACACACACCCAAATATACTTAAATTTTATATATAACTATAAAATACATATATAAAGCATATATAAATTACTTATATTTAATTACATATATAAATATAATTAAAATATAGTTAAATCCGGTCAAACCGGTCCGACCGGTCCGACCACCAAACCAGTAGGGCGTCCGGTTCGACGTCCGATCCGGTTCTGAAAACATTGGTTGAAAGGAAGTTATAATTTATACTTGGTCAAACCGTTTGAACCATACTATAAGGGGCGGGGACGAATATAACTATTTTAGGATGGACGAATTCTAAATATATTAAAAAATTTAAACTACCAGATTAAAAACTACTGACAAAAAAATAACCCCCCCCCCCAACCCCCACCCCCCCCCCCCCCCCCCACCACCACCAAGCTTCGCCAATGGGTAAAACATGAGCTTCATCGGAATGCGACAATGTATCAGTAAGCATAAGTGCTAATCTGTAAATAGTTTTAGATAGGTGGCTTTTGGAATGGTCTGTTTTAAACACCTCTCACGTTGGTTTTCCAAAGCCGACTTTGCAAAATTGTCTAAACCAACAAATGAAACACGACAATCCAATGATGATGATCAATAACAATAACAGGATGATCAAATGTTAATAATTACACATCCAGGATATACATTTTCTAAATTTCTTACAAAATAACTACTTGTCACGTGGTATGAATGGAGCGGTTGTTATGACCACCCAACTGCTCTTTCTGTTAAAATAATTGCAAAATTGTAACTATTTACCAACTTTTGCATGATGGTATACGATGTTTCATGAAGAGTATATGAGTTGGTAAAGTGAGTTGTGAAGGAGAGAGTGTGAGAATGCAAAATGTAATTGTATTCTCTTAATGATTCAATACAAGTTATCACTTATTTATAGTTGTTAAGCATGACCATTAACCACATAACTAACTCACTCAAATGTAACTAGCTCTATATTATTATTATTATTCTAACATGCCTCCTCAAACTGAAAGTAGATATCGGAATTTAATTAGCTTGTAACAAAAATACTGAAAAGAATACTAAAATCAAACGTGAACAAGAGACAAGAGATATCATGTAAGGTCAAAGTTGACCATGACCCACATTCAAAGCCCAAATAACATCAACCCAGACATTGGGGCCCAATAGTGGTGCCCTCTGGCAGTCTGGCCTATACCCTTATAACGAAAATTATTGTCATCCGAGGGCCCATGAGAATAACCGAGGCCCATCATAAACGTCAATGATAACAGTAAACAGCCTACTTATGTATCTCTTGAAATTTTGAAATATGTAATAAATTTCGTTTTATGTATAAAATCTAAACATGTGTTATTTTTATCTGCACATGAAAAATTAAAAACTATACACAATCAACACATATATAGTAAATAACTGTTAGTTAAAAGAACGTACAAAAAAAGGGTATAGGTCATGCTTAAATTTCACGAGATATCCGAATTCATGTGCACCCAAATTTTAAATATTCAAACTATCCGAAATTTATATTACATATATTGTTAATTGTACGTATTTATAAGTTAAAATTAAGAAAAGATGAATACAAACCCAAAAGGTTATATATACTATTCAAATATAAACAAAAAACTTATTTACACATTCAAAAATAAAAATCAATCTTTTTATGCATGTTCAACAATAAATTTCAATTTTTTATACATGTCCAAAATAAAACCCATTTTCTACACGTCTAAGAGTTCAATTATCTCATACATGTTCATTAAAACAAATTTACAATTTTCTTTTTATTTTTTAGATCATGTAGACATAAGTGTGAAAGATTAATGGATATTTGATAAGGTTGGGAGAGGATCACTTCTCGAAGCACAAATCAAAAAACTGAGGGATAACACGAATGCAAGAAACGCCATGGTCCAAACAGCTATTTGCCACTGAACACTTTTGCGAAGGAATTCAAATTCATCACTAATTTTGTGACCATTTTCCGTCGAAATTTTCATCGCTAGCACACGTGTGCATATAGTATTGCAACAATATATAAATAACATAATGCCATATAGCAACAATATAGGGTTAGAAATAGTATTGGGTTCACCTTTAATCTTTATGCTTGTGTTGGCAGCTGGTAGAAAGGGATTGCTACCAGTGGAAATAGCAATATGTCCCATGTGTGATCACACTCAAGAGTGTGGGTATGTGTGTGGATCATCATCATGTGTTTTTATTGTGTAAATGGGCATGAAATATAAAATAGTGTCTGAATTATTGAAACTGTGGGATGTATATATCATGGGTGTGTCCAAAACAGTGGAGGATTATCATTATTATTGAGGAGTGGGAAAGCAAGCATCAACTGGTGGTGTTCTTATGTGGGTTTATTCCTATTTGCAATTATCTTTACACTATTGGAATGGAGGATAATATAGTGATTAGAAAGAGGCCCATGTTGTTTTATGTTGGTATATCAACTTAATCCACATTAGAGTGGATCCTATAGTAAAGCTCTAGAAAGGAGGGTCGTGTGTTCGTGCGTCTGTCACAACATAATGTTAATTTGTTAGTTGTTGACACAGATCAAAAATTAAAATAAAGTTAAGAAAAACTTATCAAACGCTTATTCTATGGGGCAAATAATTTACAAACATTGTGTTGGGACAACGACACACCGTCAAATGTGGTCTATTGATTGGCCTTACCGATCATGGACTGGGATCTCCAACCGAGTTGTTAAAATGTATTGAAATATAAAATGCTAATTATATAATAATTTAAAAAAAAAGGTAATTATGTACATTGTTTTACACTCGTAGGCCTTTATATTCCACAACAACTCATTTTTCAATGACTCAACTAACACAAACGAAATATCCACGACAACATGTGAAAAATTAACCTACCTCCTTTGAAACATGTATGGTCAATTATAATAAACAAATCACCAATAACTTTGGAAATAACCTATAATTGTTGACTTTTTTCAAATTCCTCTATTTTTTTAAATGCATATAACTTTTTATATAACATTTTTTTTAAATTACACCATAAAATCAAGCATTTAATTCTCTTTAATTTAAGTATAGTATTGCTATACTTTTTTAAAAAAATCAACATTTTTTATAAGAAAAAACGTTAATGTGGCGTGAGTATAACTTGCGTAATTATAATTCCGTAATTATGAAAATAACTTGCGTAATTATCATATAACTTTGCGTAATTATAACTTTAACTTGTGCAATTGTTATTTATACCTTGAGTAATTTTAACTTGCGTAATCATAGTTAAAACTTGCGTAATAATTAATATCACTTGCATGTTTTTTGCGTAATTGTGGCGCTGATGAAATTATCCTCTCCCAAAAAACACGTGTCACACCCTCATGACTTTATACACTTCGCATGTTTTTTGCACTTTATATAGTAACACTTCCTTATAATTGATATCCCTTATATTTTAGGATTTACATAATTAACTAAATTAATTAAATTTAAATAAAAAGCCAAGTACGTTAAGAACTCTAACACATGCTCATTGGATCCGGAGCTTGAAAGGTTTGACCATCTTATGTGACATAATAACGATCACCAAATTTATCTAAAAAAACAAATTTCAAAAATAGTTTGGGAGTATAGTTGATACTTGTAAAGGATTTCACAATTAAAAACTTAATCTTAAAAAAAAAAGTTGATACTTTATTGTTGTGTTAACATGTGTATTATGTGAGACACAAATGCATCTCAATAATAGAGACATTGCATGGTCCACGCGGGGACTTATGTGTCAAAAGTAGACATGCATGGGCCATTTCATTTGCGTATTTGTTGTTGTGTGTGCAAATCATGCACGTAAATTTCGAATGTCTGAAAAGTGCAAAACAATCTTCTCCTCTCTATTAGCCGGCTTAACGTTTTGAAGGCACAAAGCGAACAAAAAATATGAGGCCCTAAAAATAATATTGATATAAACTAATCTAAAACAGAAACTAATAACCAATAAACCAAATAAACTAATCTAAAACAGAAACTAATAACCAAATCAAAAACTAATAACCAAATCAAAACTAAACTAAGCCAAATCAGAAATCAACTAACAATTAATCAAATAACCAATTCAGATTTCAGAAACTAATAACCAAATAAACTAATCTAAAACAGAAACTAATAACCAATAAATCAAATAAACTAATCTAAAACATAAACTAATAACCAAATCAGAAACTAAACTATAAAACTAAGCCAAATCAGAAATCAACTAACCTGATGAAGGGAGCAAATCCACAACCCTTCTGGGGCAACTCGCAAATCAGTCGACTGTCGTAACTCGCAGTTGGGTTCGCAAGCAGTAAATCAGGGGATCAGTGCAACTCGCAAGCAATGAATCAGGGGCGCAGGCCGCGCAGCAGGGATGGGTTCGTAGTTGGGTTCGCAAGTAGTGAATCAGGGGCGCAGAGTGTGGCCGTGTGGGTTCGGCGGTTCGCAACTCGCAAGCAGTGATGTAGACTGTAGAGACAGTTGGGTTCGCAAGCAGGGGCGCAGCAGGGATGAGTTCGCAGTTGGGTTCGCTGATTTGTAGTTGAATTGAAGGGGTCGTCGGTCGACCGTTGAGGCATTTACTGCAGCTTCTACTCGAAATCGAAGAGTCACCGATTCGCACAACAACCATTCTTGAAGCTGTCGAAGCGTCGCTTGATGATATCGAGATTCAAACAGAAAAGTCAGATGATTGGAGATGAGAACCAATGAAATGTTGAAGATGAACTGCAAATTAGAAATTTAGGGCTTTGTATTCTTAGGCTTGAGACTTGAGGTTTGAGAGGCCATTGGGTTTGGGTCAAAATTGGAGGCCTTATAGTTTTGGGAGGCCCAAAGCTCTAGTTTGAGCCATTTCTACTGTTGGACCGGCCTGTCTCTATATTAAATCCTGATTGTACATTTGTTCATGTGGTGTCTACCACCGGTCACTATTGCTACCACTTGGTCCAATTGTGGACTCCAAATTGACATTTATAGACCCTTTGTGTGATTCAACCTTTGATACTTTTCCTTTTGACTATTAGTTGATTAAGTTAGTTGATCAAGTTAGCAGAGTACCAGGATTTTTCGTCAGTAGGTGTAGAAAAGGATGGATGTGAAAGATAGAAAACCAATTTATGTTATTAAATATAATTTAGTATCTCACTACTCTAATAAAAGGGTAATTATGGTTGTCACATGTCACTTTTTAGACTCATCTAATGCTACGTGTCAGCACCACATTCATTCTAATAAAATTTTTCCCGCTTCTCTCTCCTATTAAATAACCACATTAATTACTAATAATATTATCTATTTGTTTTTATATTATAATTAGTTTTTTAATAAATTAAGAAAGATAAATTTTTATTAATGTTACAATTAGTATTTAATAAATTAAGAAAGATAAATTTTTATTAATGTTATTTCTATATAGATAGTCTTTTATACAAAGATTTTTTTCTAAAAAATAAAATTATTTTTACGTAATATTTTAAAATTGGTTTTTAAAGTAATTTTTTAATAAAACAAAAATAATTAAAATAGGGATTTATAGTAAGGAAATTTAAAAAAAACTTTAATGTTGTTTTAAAACAAAAATTTATCTTTAGAAAAAATCTAATTTATCTTTAGAAAAAATAAAAAAATAATAAAAATTTCATATTATTGTTTTATTACTTATAACTATTACTTATACATAATTTCAATCATATCATGTTTTAGTATATCGTTTTATAATTAATAATTTTTATTCAATTTGATATTTTATTTATTCAACCCGTGTATTACACGGGTTTACTAAAGCTAGTGTGAATATATATGTAAGTAACATATAGTTAATAATTTATACGTAAGTATTATGTAAACGGGCTAAGATGAAAAGAATTTACTACTAAAATAATTACTTAATAGTTATGCTATTTTAGTAGGGTAACTTTATTACATAAATAGTAAACAGGTTAATTGAATATTTCACTAAAGTCACTTTAAAGATTTATGTTCTTATAGAATTACATAACTTTTATTATGTGTTTCAATCTTGTATAAAGTTTAATAAAACTTATTTATTATTCAGTGAATTTGAAAAAAAAAATCAATAATCATAATGAGGATTTATATATGTTACTTGATTTTAGAATGTTTGAAATTTGTAATGTTATATAACATTGTAACATCTAATGAAAATAGAGGGACTTTAGATAAAGCAAAAAAAAAAATTAAATAACATTATGAAACACTTTGAAAAACTTTTTAGTCTATATAAATATATGTTTTAACAACATATCTAATATGAGAAATGACATATAAGATTTTGTGGTCCATTTAACTCAACGTTTAATTTTCCGTCAATTTTTACATCTCTCTCTCTCGAATCTGTAAACCTAACAATTATAGACGCTGTTTTTAGAACTGAGCCGGACGGACCGGCCGGTTGGACCGGAACTGGTCATCAAACTGTTCAATTGTGTGTATTTAGACAGTTTTCATTTAAAACCGCCCGGTAGGATCAGTGAACCACATGAACTGGACCAGGTGGTCGGAACAAATTTTAAAAATGTTTATACTTTTTTCTTTTCAAAATCTTATTTTTTTATTATATTAGTAATTTGTGATGTATATTTAGTTATTTAAGTATTTATTTTGTGTTAAAAGTTTGAATATACCCTTAGAAAAGTAGGCTTTTAATATTTTGTTTGTTAATATATTACTTTTTTTAATGAGTTAATTACATAAATTGTGCTCGTGGTTTATTGAAAATAACAGCTTTGGGTACCAAGAGTTTTAAGTAACAGGTTAGAGTATTGTGTTTTTAATTTTGTAATAAGAATGAATATTAAGGCTAACCGACGTTAAGTTTTCTGTTATATTAAAACAAAATAACTAAAATACCCTTTGATAAACTATTGTTACAGTTCTATCTCTTTTGTCCAAGGACTATTTGCGTAATTAACTATAACTTTAAAACCCAACCCTTCCCTCATCACCTCCATCACCACCATTTATCACCATCTAACCACCACCATCTTCCGAACCCTTTTCCTTCATTTAAATAATCGCCAACTACCAAAGGCATTATAGCCCAGCGGCATCTTGGTGGTGGGATAAAACTTAGGGCCTATTAGGTTATGGGTTCGAATCTCACAAAATGGGGTTTTTCTCATAATTATGAGTTTCCTTCTGAATTAGTGACTTGGTGGTGGAATATGATCGTGTGGTAACACTGGTGACACGATGATACTCCAGTGATCTGTGAGTGATTCCAATTTACTCGTTCAAAAAAAAATAATCGCCAACTGTCATGCCCCACCTGCCATCACCTAACACCCACGAACACCCCCGCCACTGAATTCAGATCCATCACTGCCACTTCAACCCCCAGCCTACCACCACCACAACTACCGCCCTCCCCCACTAAATAGAAGCAAAACAACAGATTAACCCCAATACATATCATAAATTGAAAATTAACCAAACCCCTAAAACTTTATTTCAAGTAAGAAATGAAGCACCATCATTAGTTTAGAAACAAATTCGGCACTGGATTTCTTCCCCCAAGGCGGACTTTCTAGGTCAATTTTTGTTTCGATGATGAGCGAAGGTGCAACATGAGAAGAAGGAGGCGTTGGCGACGATGCTTCAACGATGCAGTGGGATGGGAGGGGAATGGTGGTGGATGTTGGGTGGGGGTCGACGTTGGTGTCGGTCGACGTTGGTGTCGGTCGGCGTTGGTGATGGCCAATTGGCCATGGTGGTTGGTGGGTGTGTGGGATATTAGAATTTAGATTTTATATATACACATAATAACACATATAATATTTAAGTAAATTACAGAAGTAGCCCCTCACTTAAGTTACATAATCAGTCCCTTAAAAGTGAAATAACTGGAATACCCTTGAGCTTAACAGACATCTTAACGTCTGTTAGCTATTCTCGAATTAAAAACACAATACCCCAACCTGTTATTTGAAACCCTTAGTACCCAAACATGTTATTTAAAATAAACCATAGGGACTATTTTTGTAATTAACTCTTTTTTAACATATGACATCATAAGGTTTATAAAATCCGCTTCGACCGATCCGACTAGGGAACTATTAAGACGATCAATTCGTTGTCCGGTTCGGTTTTAAAAACATCTAATTATAGGCTTATAATTTGATCTAGCATGATGGGTCTTATTTTATTAAAGAAATATTATATTTTGTTGCAATGGTTTAACTTCTTCTTTCTATTATAAGGTGAGCGAATGTTGATGATGACTTGCATGTGATTTATCATTTTTGATAGAAAAAAATAAGCAAAAAATAGATGGTTTGAAGAAAATGATAATATCGAAGTGTAACATGATGTATCAACTTTCTTTCTGAGAAAAACATTTAGGTAGCATTTGGTTGGAAGGAATGAAATGGAATGGAATGGAATTATGAAACTAGTATAATTTTCAATATAATTATGTTTGAGTGGGTATTGGAATGTAAACCCAAGAGAATATTTTACTTCAAATTCCCTTGGTAGTGGGATTTCAAAATCCTTCCACCTAGAGAGGGAATTTGAAATCCCACAACCAAGGGAATTTGAGGTGAAACGTTACCTTGGGTTTTACATTTCATTACCCACTCAAACATAATTTTACTTGAAAATTATACTAGTTTCTCAATTCCATTAAATTTCATTCCATTCCTTCCAACCAAACGCTCTCTAGTTGAGCAACAGAGTTTTCTTAATAGTGGATTTTCTTCTAAGAGGGTTGGAGGTGCGATGCCGACCGGGAAATGTATCAATATGACAGATTAAGATAACACATATTTTTAAAGAAGGGTCGCACATTTCCCGTTAAGAAAAACATAATTTTTGTACTTTAGTGCTCCTTTCTTCTAAACCTCGCCACTATAAAGATAAAAGAGTAAATTACGTATGGATATGTTCACCATGGCTAAATTTTATAGTTCGTCTTAATTTTGTTTAAAAATTATTTATTTGGTAATGTTAAGTCTATTTGTTTTCCTAATTAAATGAGTAATATGATTGTTTAAAATGATTAGTTAGTGAACAATTATGATCCAATGGATAATCTATGAAAACTGAGGATGAAATGTGAACTAGTGAGAAGTAACTTTAAAGACTAATTTAGCTGTTAAAATCAATTTAAACTTTATAGAACAAAATGTGATTATCTGCAAAATCAAGTGTCAGTTTTCAAATACCTTGTATGTAAAGAGCAATGAGTAATGTTGCTCGCGCGCTATGGGTGCGTGTAGTTTACCGTCTGCGCACTTCATTACATGTGTTGCGGTATGTATACCTAAAAACATGTATCATTAACATGTTTAATGATATTTAATGATAGGGGTCATCTTAAAGTTTGTTTGGATTTATATAAGGTTTTAGATGGAACAATTAAAAAACAGTTTATGATCGTTAGCTTTTTGCTTCATAGTTGCATCAATTTAGTCGTAGGGTAACTATAAGCAGTCGCCAACTGACATAATTTCTTCTAATTTTAGGATTGAATATTTGTCAAGGAGCTGTCAGTGCAGTGATAATTGACAGACACGTCACGAAAGTCTTAACTTTTTATTGGTGGAAAAACAACAAAACTTTGTTTTTGTAGTAGAAGAATTATAATACCCGTAATAATAATAATAAGAAAAAAACAAACAAACAAACATATCCAGTGAGTCCCGCTTAGGAGCAGGGTCTGGGAGGGGTAGGTGGCGGCGAGTCTTTCCTATATCTTGGGAGATAGAGAGACTGCTTTCAAAGAGACCCCCAACTCGGTAACGAAAACAATAACAGTCGCAATCGCAAACATAAAGTAAGTCAGACAACACATAGGTATAAATCACTTAAATACATAGAATGCTTGTACATCAAATACGCATGTAGAATCACGTATAAGGGCAGAAATAGGAACACATGTGGGCCGTAACAGATCTACGTCTACCCTTCGTACCCAAGATCTACGTCTACCCTTCCTACCCATCGGTCCCGCTAGAAGTCCTTAATTTTAATTCTACGTCTCCACTCACTCCTATCCTCGATCATGTGCTCAGAGAGGTGCAAGTCTACCATATCTCGCCTAATTATTTCGTCCCAAGTCAACCTAGTCGGCCTCTATTCCTTCTACCCTCTACGGTGATGTTCTCTACTGCTCTAACGGGTGCTCCCATTGACCTTCGCTTTACTTACGTGCCCAAACCATCTTCATCTTCCCTCTCTTATTTTATCTGTGATACACGCCACCTCCAGCCTCTGTCGAATCGCGTCGTTTCTTATTCGATCCAATCTTGTGTGTCCACACATCCATCTCAGCATACGCATTTCCGCGACCTCTATTTGTCTCTGATGCGATTTCTTTATGGCCCAACAATCTGTTCCGTACAACATAGCTGGACGTACTGCCACTCTGTAAAGTTTTCCCTTTAATTTTGCTGGGAACCTCTTATCACACAGGATCCCTGATGCCGCTCTCCATTTGCACCATCCTGATTGCACACGGTGAGCTACATCGTTGTGTATCTCTCCGTCCTCCTGTACGTACGAACCCAGGTATTTGAACGTAGACGTCTGTGGTACCGTCCTACCCTGGATGCTAATTCGTGTGTCCTCTTCAGCCTCACCACTAAAGTTACAATGCATGTATTCAGTCTTAGAGCGACTTATCGTTAAGCCTCTGCTCTCGAGTGCTGCTCTCCACTGTTCTAGCCTCTCGTTAAGCACCGTTTTAGATTCTGATATTAGGACAATATCATCTGCAAACAGCATGCACCACGGGACAGGCTGTTGTATAGACTTGGTCATCTCATCCAGCACTATTGTAAAGAGAAATGGGCTTAATGCCGAACCTTGGTGTAGTCCCACTTCCACCGGAAAGAAGTCTGTGTCTCCGACCGGTGCTCGCACACACGTTTTTGCCCCTTCATACATATCCATTATTATTTTGATATACTTCTCTGGTACCCTTCTGAGTCGTAAACTTTCCCAAATGAGTTGACGGGCACACTGTCATATGCTTTTTCTAGGTCAATGAATACCATATGAAGGTCCCTTTTCTTTTCTCTATATTTCTCTATTATCCTTCTTATGACGTGTATGGCTTCTGTTGTGGAGCGTCCTGACATAAATCCAAATTGGTTCACCGTAATCTGAGTTTCTCTTCTAATCCTCGTGTCAATAACTCTTTCCCATAGTTTCATCGTGCGACTCAATAGCTTTATTCCCCTGTAATTTGCACAACATTGGACATCTCCTTTTTTCTTATATATGGGGACTATGAAACTGCTTCTCCATTGCTCTGGCATCCTTCCGTTTTGAAGATGGTGTTAAATAAGTCTGTTAGCCATTGCAGACCCTCGTTTCCCATGCACTTCCATACTTCGATCGGTATGTTGTCTGGCCCCACCGCCTTAGCCCTTCCCATTTTCTTCAACGCTCTCGTAACTTCGTCGACTGTGATGCTTCTACAGTAACACCTGTTTTGTTGGTCTGGTTGATCTGGTATACTAGTCGCAGTTTGTTGGCTAGGGTTCCTTATGTTGAAAAGGTTATCGAAGTAAGTTTTCCATCTCGCCTTGATGTCGTTCTCCTTCAGCAATACTTTTCCATCCACCGCCTTTATAAACTTGACCATTCTCAGGTCTTGTTTCTACTTTCTCTTGCCCTGGCAATCTTAAAAATTTCATATTCTCCTTCTTTCGTCTCTAGTCGCTTATACATTCTCTCGTACGCTGTGTTCTTTGCCTCTGACACGGACTTTTTCGCCTCTCGCTTAGCCACCTTGTATTTATCCTTTAGCTCCGCACGTTCTTCGTCATTAGTACAGTGTAAAAGGTCTCTGAAACACTGTTGTTTAGTTCTTATCTTCTTTTGTACGTTTTCATTCCACCACCAGGCTTCCTTATGATCTACTGTCCTATTTGTTGCAAGTCCAAGAGTTTCTTTAGCTGCTTGCATAACTGCAGTTGCCATATCCTCCCACATTTTGTTTGCGTCTTCCTGAGGCCCAGTTTGGATCTTGGGTATGACCTTATCTCTAAAGGTGGTAATCTTTTCGTCTTTGAGCTGGCCCCATCTGATCGTAGGTCTGATTTTCTTGGTTGGTTGGACAATTGCTCTCTTCACGTGTAGATCAGCCACCAACATATGATGTTGAGTCACTACTGTCTCTCCCAGGATTACCTTACAGTCTTTCCATGAGTTACGATCTTCTCCCCTCATCAGCAAATAGTCTATCTGAGTGTGTCTCCCGCCGCTGCTAAAGGTGATCAGATGCGAATCTCCTTTCTTAAAGAACGAATTTATGATGCCCAGATCATGCGCTAAAGCGAAGTCAAGGAGCTCCCTCCCGCCGTCATTCCTCAGACCATACCCAAACCGTCCATGCACCGACGCGAATTGTTCATTACCCTTACCGATATGCCCATTAAAATCTCCTCCTATGCATATTTTTTCTTGTCTAGGTATGTCTCTCATAACCTGATCTAAAGTCTCCCAGAACTTATTTCTTTCCGTTTCCCCTAATCCAACCTGTGGTGCATACGCACTAACTACTGCCACTACCTCGTCCCCTATTACTATTCTTAACATCATCAGTCTATCATTGTATCTTCGCACTTCCATTACATTATCCTGAAGTTCCTTAGCAACTAGAAAACCTACTCCATTTTTTGTACCATCTGACCCTGAGTACCACAGTTTATAACCGTTGCAGTCTTTTGCTCTCCCACCACGCCATCTTGTCTCCTGAAGGCACACTATCTGAACCCTACGTCTCTTAAGCACATCTATTAACTCTAATAACTTACTAGTTAGAGCTCCTACATTCCACGATGCCAATCGTAAACTATAACCTTTTTTTGCTTTAGTAGCACCTCTCTTCACCGAACATGATCTCGGGGCAGCCAAATGCCTCCCGATATCTATATTACCTTACAAACACACCTTAAACAACCACTAAAGACGGGTCACAAAACACGAGGTGAACACAACACAAGCCAACACCGTTTTAAACAGAACAAACACAGGTAATAGCCAACAGAATAAACAGAAGCACCAAAAAAGCCTATATAAACTAAATAGAGCAGACTAAAAGCATATAAAAACCGAGATAGAACGATCTCACCAAATGTACACCTAATTTGGGTTCTTCGATTATGCTGCTGGTACGGGTAGGGCTTCCGCTGACTTCGGCTGTGGAGGTGGTGAGGTGGCTGTGGCCGGCCGGTGTTGATGATGGTGCCCGTGACCTTAGATAGTGAGAGGGGCCGGTTTTAAGTGAGAGGGAGCAGGGGTGTGGAGGCGGTTGTAGTTAGGGTTAAAGAGGGAGCTGCTGTGGTGGCTCCGGTGGTAGCTCTGTTGGTGGCGGTGGTGACTAGCTGGGTGAGGGTGGACAGCAGTGAAGGTGGCTGTGGGTGGGGGTGGACAGCGGTGGAGGTGGTTGTGGATGACGTGACGGGGTGTGGTGGTGACGGTGGGGGCAGCGGTTTGTGGTTGCGGGGTGGGTAGGCGGTTGGGTAGGCGGTGATGATGGTAGTGGTGGCGACCGGTGACCGTAGTGGTGTGGTGACCGGGGTAGAGAGCGGAGGTAGAGATGACCCGTTTAGGGAGAGAGAGAGAGAGCAGAGAGAGGATGATAGAGAGAGAGAGAGCAGTGAAAACTTCAAACCTGACGTAGCTTACCGGTGGTGGTGGTGGTGGTGACCGGTGGTGGTGACCGGAGACGCGGCGGAGACCGGAGGTGGTGGTGGTGACCGAGATTTGGAGATGAAGAAGAGGGAGAGAGAGCCGTTAGAGAGAGAAAGTAAACATGTATTTTTGAGTAACAATGTAATAATAATAATAATAATAATAATAATAATAATAATAATAATAATATAATACTAATAATAATAATAATATATATAAAAGTTCAGGGGGCATTTGTGCCATTTTTGAAACTTAAATTAATAAGTTTGTGCCTCAATGGTGAACATAGTAACCACAGGGACCATATGTGTAATTTCATTTTATTACCCAGCCCCCCATCCCCGTCGAACCCCAACTGTTCCGGCCAAAGATCCGGCCGCTCCGGCGAGACAAATCGACCAAAACCATTTGAAATCCAGCTCAAATATCACTACCGACACACTCATGTGGGTGATTCGAACACCATGCCCCACGGTAATTTAAAATTCGAGTGCGATTTGAAACCGGTCCACGATCTCTTTCACTTTCGGCCGACCATCACCTTCATTGCACACTAAAACCGCAATAAGAATTAAATTAAACACGCACTATCAAATGTTTAATCATTTCTAACATGTTTGTATACTCAATTTAATCTGAAACTCAAAGAAACATCACGTTTGATCACCACCATCAACCGCGACCTGCAACTATTCGAATACCATCTTCAGTGCTTCAAAGACGAATTAAATAGAGGGCTTTTTATCATTTGATCGATTAGAAGCTCCCTGTAAAGCGAATTGAATTATTATCCACATTTGCACATCGATTGGACCTCGGGCAGCTGCGACCTATCCTTCGATTGTTCTTGACATTTTGCACTTCAAATCAGGTAATTAAGACCACCTACACACTCGATTTAGGGTGGGGAACAAAAGCCCTAAGCTTAATACAGTTAACATAATCGAATTCATGGTCAATTGGATTGAATTTGGATTAGGGTTCATAGATTTGGGGATTGGCTTAAGTTTGTGTTTAAAACCAAATAAAACCATGAACTCTTGCGGCTATATGCCTTTGGTTCACTGGTTTGTGTGTGGGAGTGTGGGATGGAGGTCACGGGTTCGAACCCGTGCACCTCCTATTATTTTTTTTATGCCTTTTTGAAGCTTTTAAAAATAAATAAAAATTCTAAAAAATCATAAATATAACTTTTATAAATTTCCTTTATTTTAAAAGTATCTAAGTAATTTTCTGAAAATTTAGTTATTAAAAACACCTTATAATATTTATAAGAATTATTTATAAATGTTATAAATAGCCATTTTTATAAAAATGAACTCTAAATAATAATTCAAATTATTATTTTATTTTTGGACACTTTATTATCTATAATTATGGATCAATCGTGAAAATTGTGGAATTATAAGATTTTGTAATTTCATAAATCGTTTATTTTTGTTTAAAAATAAACTGTAAATAGATGATTTAGGCCCGTATTTTACAGCCAACTTACAGAGGCCATAACTTTTTCATAATAATTCAAATCAGTTAAATCTTATGTCCATGACAAAGTTCGTCGAAAGACGAATCTGTTGATATATAATCATCGAAAAACTCGTTCGTTTAGACTTCCAACAGTCGTTTTCGTAACAGCTAGTAGTTCTGCGCAGCTGTAAAGATCCACGTTTTTCTCATATTTCGGTAATCCAAATCAGAAACTTTTCTAACCAAAGTTGTTTAGAAATCACTAATCTAGTAAACTGGAGATTTTCAGAATTTTTAACGTCGTTTAGTATTTTTATCGAGTGCGAATAGACAGGGGCAGAACTGGAATTTTTTCCAATCTAAAATAGAAAATTCAAACTATAATTTTCGTTACGTTATCGTAGATTCTCGCGATGATAACTGAGCCTAGACTTTGTTTCTTGTTTGATCATGATAAGGCTGGTGCAACCAAAATCACTTCATAGTCATCTTTTGGTACTACATTCAAAGAGCTTCCGAAGACAAAGTCTGATGAAAGAGCTGAAGACAAAGTATGAAAGAGCTTCCGAAGAAAGTCTGATGAAAGAGCTGAAGACAAAGTCTGAAGAGAGCTTCCGAAGACAAAGTCTGAAAGAGCTTCCGAAGACAAAGTCTGAAAGAGCTTCCGAAGACAAAGTCTGAAAGAGCTTCCGAAGACAAAGTCTGAAAGAGCTTCCGAAGACAAAGTCTGAAAGAGCTTCCGAAGACAAAGTCTGAAATAGCTTCCGAAGTACTTTATCCTTCGGAAGACATTGCTATGTCCAGCAGATAAAAGTATGGTCCCTGACAGTCCGCTGCAGACCTCTGATACAGCATGGCATCTTTCTAAAGAGCCATGTTGTTGACCATACTTTATTCTACTGTTCACCTTTTTATGATAGTACATGTTACCAACTTTAGTTGGTGACAAAAGGTAAGTCAGGGACATGTCCTGACTACCAACTTTCAGACAAAATGTCTGAAAGACCTCACCTAGAGTCTTGTAGTATAGATGTAAGGTTAGAGGTGTCCAGCTGGTATCAAAGTATATCCGGTTGTAGGTAGTATTATATATATCTTCTCCATGTAACTCTTCAAAAAAAGTGATTTGAGTCTAAGTGTCTTGTAATCCTTTGAGTTGAGAAGCAATATATAAAAGCACCTTGAAAATTTACCTGCTGTGTTAATTTTCTTACTGCGTGTTACTTGTTATATTGTGATCCTCTTCATAGACTGCTTGCTGAGTGTTGATTCACAGTGAGTTGAGAGAAAAACCCACAACCGAATCGATCCTGCAATTGGTATCAGAGCTCCAGGCTCTTGATTGTGAGATCTTACCATCCTAATCAACCTGTTTTTCACTCCTCACCACAATCCACTCACTCAAATGGTCGCTCTCTCCCAAGGCTGATATGGAAACTGGTACCTTGACCAAGTCCCCTATGATCACCCCTGAAGACTTTGACACATGGTGTATCAGGATGGAAGGCTTTATCAAGTGTCAAGACTCAAGGATGTGGGACTCCATTGTCAATGGTCCTTTCATACCAAGCACTACATCTGCCACTGGTAATCGCATCATTCCAAAAGATGTTGATGATTACTCAGTGGAAGACAGAAGAGAATAGAGCTAGATCAAAGGGCTATGACTTGTCTCCAAACTGCTCTCCCCAACTCCGTCTACAGACGCTTCAAGAAGTGCAAGACTGCTAAAGATTTATGGGAGGCATTGAAGCTGATGTATGAGGGATCCAAGGAAACCCAAAGAACAAGAAAGATCTCTTGAAGCAGCAGTTTGAGAACTTTACTTTCAAGGCCGGTGAGACCTTGACTCAACAATACTTCAGGTATGTTGAGCTAGTAGATACTCTGGCGGATATTGGAGTAGCTCTTGAGAACAGAGACTAGTTAGGAAGTTCATGTCTTCTCTTCCTAAACTATGGACTCACTACTGTGCTGTCATCAAGAGAACTTCGGACCTTAAGACTCTTTCTCTCACAGAGTTGTATGTATCCTAAGTGCATTTCAGATGGAGATGAATATGCAGAACTCCTCTGATCACTCCAATAACCAACAGAGTTCAGCCCTTCATGTGGTTGAAAGGGAAACCATAGAACCACAACATCAGTTGCTATGCTACCCTGACAACTCACATACTGGACCCTTCATCACTCTACCTGAGACTCCAAAGTCTCAAAAGGTTCAACACAACTCCTTTCAGGATATTGTGCCTTTGTCTCTGGAAGTGGACACTCTGGTGATTTTCAATACTGCTTTGATGATCTTGATGCTTCAGTCCAGATGATGTGGAGTATATGGACATTGTCCAGCAGATGGCTCTTTTAACTTACAGAGCGAAGAAGTTCTTCAAGAGAACTGGAAGGCAATTCCCTCAAAACCCAGTCAACAGCAAGTTTGGGTTTGATAAGAGCAAAGCAAGGTGCTACAACTGCAACCAACTTGGTCACTTTCTAGGGAATGCAAGGCTCCCAAGACAACCCGGGAACCCCACAGGCCTCCACACATCCCACTGCTCCCAAGCATGAAGAGAAGTCAACTGAAACAGCTGCTGTTGCTCAGGAAGTTGACTGGAGCTTCATGGTACAGGATGTGACTCCCGGTCAAGCACTCATGGCCGGAACAGATGATGATCAGGTATATGAACATCTTTGTACTGCTGCCTGTATTGCTAAAGTTAAATTGTATAAGGATTACATTTCGGAAATCAGATCTGAGTTTGAGTCTTTAAATGTGCTAAAATCTGACTTTAAGAGAGCTGAATCTGACTATCAAAGGAAAATTGATGAGTTAGAGAAAACTGTGTCTCTTTTAAAACATGAAAAGACTAACTATAAGACTCAAATCAAAGATCTGATCTCCAAACTTTCTGAAGTACAAGCCCAGTTGGTCACAGCTGAGGCTCAGGCCAGGAAGCAAGCTATTGCTGAGCAAAGCTTCCAAACTATTCTTGCATCAACCTCTCATTCCAAAATTTTTATCAACAAACAAAGAAGGGTTGGAACCAGTGAAATAGCTCCACCACACTCTTATGAGTCTATTAGACTACCTAGATGTGGTACTGAAGAGCAAGAGGTTCCAACTGCTGACCCTTCTCCATTGGAACTAGAGGATGAAGTGAAAATAGTGGCCTCCACAGGGGAGAAACAGGAGGATACACCCATCTCCACCTGTGATGATCAAATCCTGACCACCAAGGCAAGAAGAAGCAGAGCTAAAGCTGCTAGAAGGACTGCCAAGAAGGTTGCAGAGTCCAAGCTTAAGATCAACCCAAGCAAAAGGGTGTCTTCATTTCTGCCGGATTTCAAGTGGTAGGTACTCCTGATTCAGGAAAGGAGTGTAGTACCAGCACTCCTGTCCTACTGAAGGATCAAAGTTGAAAAGGAAAGTTGCTGATGACGAGAAGAAACCCAAGAAACAGCAACCTGCAAGTTCCCAGAAGACTAACATTGCATGCATAATGTGTGGTCTGCACAACCACATGGCTAAAGATTGTTACTACAATCCAGCAAGCACACATTATGCAAATAATGTTAGAAAAGAAGTAGTCAGAGAAGTTTCTCAGTTGGACCACTTCAAAAGGTCCAAATGATGAAAAAGGAAAGTTGGTCTCGGAAGCCAAGTTGCTTTCGGAAGAAACTGCTTCTTCCGAAGGAAAATGGCTTCGGAAGCCAAACATTCTAAGGTTCGAAAGAACAAGAAGGCTCGAAACCATCTCAGAAGAAGACTACTTCGGAAGAAAAGGTGGTGAAGGCTTCTTCCGAAAAAAGAAGCTTCGGAAGAAGACCATGCTGCAAAAGCTTCAACAACTCATCCTCAAAGATCAACCAAAGGATGGATTAAAGATCAAGGAAGATGCTGAAGCCCAAACCTCTTCTTCAACAATGACCTCTATTGAACCCCATTGCATATCTTTTGGTTCATTATGTCACTATCTTTGGAAGAGCCCGAGACCTGCAAGGCTTGGGCTTCCAAACAAAACTAACCATCTCATCTTATGTGCAGGGACATCCATTTGACAAGAACAACAACATCTGGATTGTAGATAGTGGATGCTCCAGGCACATGACAGGGAACAGATCTCTCCTTCAACAATTCCAGAACTTTGATGGAGGGCCTGTCCAATTTGGAGGTGAGGCCGGAGGATATATTTCTGGCAGAGGAAGTATATCCAATGGCAGACTAAACATTGACAAAGTTCACTTTGTCAAACAGCTTGAACACAATCTGTTAAGTGTTTCTCAATTCTGTGACCAGAAGCATCAGATGCTCTTCACAGAACATGAGTGCATTATCCTCAAACCAGGGATGACATTCCTCCGGAATTGGTGCTTCTTAGATCTCCCAGAAAAGGGGATATGTACAAGCTGGATATGAACAATGCTTCTCCTATGGGTGAAGTATCATGCTTTCTTTTCCAAAGCTGATAGTGATGAGTCAACACTATGGCATAAACGCATGTGTCATGTGAATTTTAAAACAATGAATAAATTGGCTAAAATAACTTGGTACATGGTTTGCCTAAAAGGAATTTTCTGCAAAGATAACTGTGTTGCATGCCTGAAAGGAAACAACACATATCATCTCATAAATCCAAATTGTTAACTCTATCACTACTCCATTACACTTATTGCACATGGATCTATTTGGACCCACAAGTATAATGAGCATTGGAAGGAAATCATACTGCCTTATGATCGTTGATGATTTTACAAGATTTACATGGGTATTCTTTTTAAGAAGTAAAGATGAACTGCTGAAACTTTAAAATCTTTTATTCTTAAAATAGAAAATCAATTGATCACAAGGTTAAGATCATTAGAAGTGATCAAGGGACTGAGTTTAAGAACTTCGTTCTTGACTCATTCTGTGACTCAAAAGGATTGCCAGACAATACAGTGCTCCCAGAACTCCTCAACAAAACGGTGTTGCTGAGAGGAGGAATAGGACACTTATTGAGGCTGCTCGGACTATGTTAGCTGATTCAAAGCTGCCTCTAACATTCTGGCAGAGGCAGTCAGCACTGCATGCTATGTGCAGAACAGGGTTCTTGTAGTTAAGCCCCATGGAAAAACCCCTTATGAGTTATGGAACAAGAGGCCACCGTTCATTGGCTTTCTAAGGTCCTTGGCTGCAGGTGTACCATACTTAACACAAAGGACAACTTGGCAAAGTTTGCTGAGAAGTCGGATGATACTATCTTTATTGGATACTCTTCTAGCTCCAAGCTTATAGAGTATACAATATCAGAATCAACAATTTGAGGAGTCATCCAACATAGTTGTTAATGAGCACACTCCTTGTGTTAGGGGAATGGACCTGAGTATATCTTTGATTTAGAATTGTTTCCGACTATTCTAACCATCTTGTGAGAATGTTTCAGCTGGAACAGGTGCTCAAAGTGATGCTGATGCTGATGCAGGTCAATTATATGAGCTTCCCAGACCTATTCCAAATTCTCCAAGAGCTGAAGGGCAACAAGCTTCAACTATTCACAGATCTGACAGTGTAACTATCTCCAGAAATAGTGAACTTCAACGAGTGAATCACTTGATCAACCTCAAAGTTCCTCAGGTGATCCACTACAACCCAGGTTGAGGGAAGTGGTATTCTGAAGGAACAGGCAACTGTTAAATACTACTTCACAACCACCATTGATGATGTTTCTCAATCATTCAATCAGTCCTCATTGAATGACTCTGAAACGTAGTTGGACAGAGTGATCCAGTTCCTGATCAGAATATGTCTAACCTAGACTTATCTCTGTAACTGGAAGTGATTCCTCGTCTTAGAATTCACAACACTCATCCCCTGAGAACATCATAGGGAATGTCTCTGAGGGTGTGAGAACAAGGGACAAACTCATCATGAGAATGTCTGCTTGTACTCATGCTTCCTTTCTCAGATGGAACCAAAGAAGGTAGAAGATGCCTTAAAGGATAGTAGTTGGGTTGAATCGATGCAGGAGGAGCTGCTTCAATTCAAAGACACAAGGTCGGAATCTATGCCCACTACCATCTGGTCAAGTACCCATAGGCACAAAATGGTATCAGGAACAAAAGATGATAGAGGCTTGATTATCAAGAACAAGGCAAGACTAGTAGTTCAAGGGTAACACCCAGGAGGAAGGAATTGATTATACTGATGTCTTTGCACCTGTTGCAAGACTTGAGGCAGTTAGGATCTTCCTTGCTTATGCTGCATCCAAGAACTTCACAGTCTACCAACTTGATGTCAAGTGTGCTTTTCTATATGGGGATAAGATAGGGAAATCTATGTGTGTCAACCTCCAGGATTTGAAAACCACAGCACCCCTATGTGTGCAAGCTGGATAAAGCTCTATATGGGCTGCACCAAGCACCTAGCTGTGGTATAAGACCTTGTCTCATTTCTCCTGAAGAATGGATTACACTAAGGTACCATTAACAAGACTCTTTTCATCAGAAAGAGTGAAGAAGACATTTTGCTTGTACAAGTCTATGTTGATGACATCATATTTGTTCTTCAAACGATTAAATGTGCAAGACTTTGAAAGCATTATGAAGCAGAAGTTTGAGATGAGTTCCATGGGAACAATGGAATTTTTCCTTGGAATCCAGGTGAAACAGATGAGGAAGGGTTCTTCATAAGTCAATCTAAGTATGTCTCAGACATCTTAGAAAGATTTGAAATGAAGGACTGTAAACCAGCCAAGACACCCATACCCAGAAACCATAATCTTTGCCCTGACCTTGAGGGGAGGATACTGATCAACATCAGTATAGAGCAATTTTGGTTCTCTGATGTATCTCACTGCAAGTAGACCAGATATTATTTTTGCCACATGCATTTGTGCAAGATATCAGGCTGCTCCAAAGGTGTCTCACCTAGCTGTTGCAAAGAGAATCTCAGATACCTCAAAGGAGCACCTAAACTAGTCTCTGGTATCCAAGAAATAGTGATTTCAATCTCTATGGATACTCTGACAGTGACTATGGTGGGCTGCAATATTGACAAGAAATCAATATCAGGAGGATGTCATTTCTTGGTGAAGGATTATCTCATGGCAATGCAAGAAACAATCCTGTGTCTCTACATCAACTGCTGAAGCTGAATACATTGCTGCTGCTAGCTGCTGTGCTCAACTGCTATGGATTCAAAATCAGATGTTAGACTATGGGTTCAACTTCATGACTACTCCTATCCATATTGACAACAATAGTGCTATCTCCATTACTGAGAATCCGGTGAAGCACTCAAGACAAAGCATATTGCTATCAGGTATCATTTCATTAGAGAATACTCATGAGAAACACTGATAAACTTAATCAAAGTTGACTCAAATGAACAATATGCTGATTTGTTCACAAAGCATTTGATGAACAAAGATTTAAGTATCTCATATCAGCAATTGGGATGATAACATTGAATAACTACCTCTTTTGAAAACCTTTTAATACGTAAGTCTTGTGTCAATACAATTTAAGCCCAGTTACAAAGAATCTTTAAATTATTCCAAGTGGTAAATTCCTTCCGAAGAGGAATTAATCTCGGAAGATATCTTGAATATCTTCCGAAGACAAATTCCTCAGGAAATTTTCTTCTCGGAAGAGTTTTTGGTCTCGAAGAAGCGATTGATCTTACATCAGATCTACTTCCGAAACTTATACAACTCTCCATTTGGAAAGACAACTTTACCTTCGAAGCAATGCCTTGCTTCGAAGATAAAGTGCCTTCAAAGGACAATTTTACCTTCGGAGCAATATCATGCTTCGGAGAGAAATTGCCCTCGAAGAAAATTACCTTCGGAAATGTTTTACCCTCGGAAGTAAAGGTTTTTATATGTACCGGATATCTTTTGGGCCCCACTCTGTAAAAGTAAATATTTTGTTGATATTGTCAGATTATTTAAAATTATCCCTGCCGCCAACATCATTTCTCCGCCGTAAACCACCATACCACCCACATAACACCAAACAGTTTACCCTATTCCCACCACTACCACAATTCACCCCCTTTTAAATAATCTTGACCATCAATTTCATCTTCTTTT
>JABSNV010000102.1:0-51820 GCA_024085815.1 Flaveria linearis
AATGATCCTATAACTCTCTATTTGTACTAAATGTATATTTTACTCTAACTCAATTTAAACACCATTAGATAATAAAATAAATAATAAAAGTCAATCCTAGTATATTTCAAACTTATCAAACAATAAATAAACTAAAATTGGTAATTATTTAATTTATTAAATCAAGATTAAACCTTCATTCTTCCTCTTAATCTTATTATGGACCCGTTATCTCATCAAAACAATATCGACTCGTCATATTCTCGAAATTTAACCGAATTTATTACTTCATTCTTTTCTTTTAAATCGGGGCATTCACATGCAAAATGTCTGATCGTCCCATATTTATAACACCTTAAGTTTCTTTTGAAATCCTCCTCGTCTTTATCCGCTTTCACGTTTAAAACGTCAACCTTGGCCACAATTGTCACTTCTATTGCCCTTTAGAATTTCTTGATTATTACCTTCATAAGCTTGTTGAGTATCCATATGGGATTCCTCTCGTCTTTGATTATCATAGCCAGGATCACGTCCACTAGTTGCTACTTTGTTTCACACTATTGTCTAA
The DNA here is from genome assembly GCA_024085815.1 of Flaveria linearis. Taxonomy (NCBI): domain Eukaryota; kingdom Viridiplantae; phylum Streptophyta; class Magnoliopsida; order Asterales; family Asteraceae; genus Flaveria; species Flaveria linearis. The sequence goes on from JABSNV010000102.1 coordinate 548, forward strand.
CCGAGAAAGCAATAGTTTTTATGATTCTATTTTCACTCGTCTTTACAACTTCATCTTTCTTTTAAAGCCTTTAAACATCTTATAGCCTCCTAGAGTAGCATAGTCTCATGATTTGCAAACTGTTTGATCAATAGACTCAATTATGCAATTAGCATAAACTTAGTGGCAACAAACTTTAGAAGTTTTTTTTACCACCTTTCGCAGTTCCCCTCGCCGGCAAGCACCTAGCTGGCGAGGAAGGACATTTCCCAATAGAAGGATTCTTCGTCACCATGAACTTCTCTTCAATTGTAGACCCAAGATCACTAAACTTCGCCTTAATACTTGTAATTTTCCTAACAAACTCTTCAAAAGATTAACCGTTACTCATTTGCAGTTTTTTCTAAATCATTTCTAAGCATTTGAAGTCGTGCCTTTTGCACCCGCTCAGCTTCAAGAAAATGAATATGTATCGAATCCCAAACATCTTTTGCCTCGTCATGTTTTGCCACCAACAAAAGAATGTAATTGGATAGAGATTTAAAAATAAAACCTCTTGCAATTAAATTTTTCCTTACTTCTACTACACCACCGGTTACGGGATCGATTTCCTCCCGTAAACTATTAGCTTGCAAGATCGGCTTCATCATAATGGCCCAAGTTAGATAATTAGTGTGTCAATTTGAGACATTGAAAGGTGATGTTTGACTGCTCTCTAATCAGGACCATAAAACCAACAAGTGGTCTTTCTTCACCTATTGGTCTTCAAAACCAACAAGTTCTAGCGCAGAACTCCGGCTCATGCAAAAACCCTTCCATTCGACTTCAATGCGTTTGGCTTTGATACTAGTTGTTGGAAATATTGGACTGAGCAAACATGATAAATACCAAATTTATTAAGAACAAACTACACAAAATATTAATGCTCCTACAACTCTCTAGTTATACTAAACGTATTCTACTCCTAACCCAACTCAATCACCATTAAATAATGAAACTCGATCCTAGTCCATTTCAAACTCTATCAAACAATTAGTAAACTATAACTAATAATTATCTAAATTATTTAATCAAGATTAAACATTTAACCTCAAAGCATATTAGTTTAATACCACAAAACTTGTGATCTGACGATACAAAGTGCGTAAGAAATGTACGCATTTCTTCTCATGTGTCTGAACTTCAAGCCATGAGATGTTAGAGTAAGAATAAAGAAAATCTGAGTTAGCTGTTTTAAAATAAACTTGTTGTTTGATCGAGCAAATTTAGAAGCTACAATATATGGTTTAAGCTTGAAGATCCAAAGTCACAAACCGTATATTAATAATTTTTATACGTCGCTTTTATAAATCACAAAAGAAACGACTTTTAAAATAAGACAGGTTCACTTACATTAATTGCGAAAATTATGTTTACCGATCACAAATTGACTTGATGCTCTTAGATTTTGCCACCTTTAGTGTTTGATCTTTACGAAAGTTTAACCAAATTAACAAGGTAATTAATAATATTTAAATAATGAACTTCACATTTATTGACGTGTTAAGATGTTCGAATATTCGGGTCGGGTTACAACGTCTTTTTTTATTATTGCTTTAAAAAGTCGATCGATCATGTGGCTCGTGCAATCTCCACTTGGTCTAATCTCCTCAAATGGTCTTCTATTCACTCAACTAGCTGTTGATAGATGAATATATGGTTTAAAAATACTTATAGACCAATCGCTTTAAAACATTAAAATTTAATAATGGTTATTATCATTATCATTATTTATTATTATTTATATATTATTATTATTATTATTATTATTATTATTATTATTATTGTTATTATTATTATTATTATTATTTATTATTATACTACTATTATTATTATTAATATTATTATAATAATATAATAATAATAATAATAATACTAATAATAATAATAATAATAATAATTATTATTATTATTACTATTATTACTATTATTACTATTATTATTATTATTGCTGTTGCTGTTGCTGTTGCTGTTGCTGTTGCTGGTGCTGGTGCTGGTGCTGGTGCTGGTGCTGGTGCTGGTGCTGGTGCTGGTGCTGGTGCTGGTGCTGATGCTGGTGCTGGTGCTGGTGCTGGTGCTGGTGCTGGTGCTGGTGCTGGTGCTGGTGCTGGTGCTGGTGCCAGGGGCGGACCTATGAAGGGGTGAGGGGTAGCCTCCGCTACCCCTCAAATTTTTACGCGTAGTGTAAGAAAAAAAATTTTATATAGGAAATATTTTTTTTATGGTTTTGTGTTACCCCTGAGAAAATTTAACTTGTATTACGTTACCCCTGAACTAACTTTCTAGATCCGCCACTGGCTGGTGCTGGTGCTGGTGCTGGTGCTGGTGCTGGTGCTGGTGCTGGTGCTGGTGCTGGTGCTGAGGCTGGTGCGGTTGCCGGTGCGGTTGCCGGTGCGGTTGCCGGTGCGGGTGCTGGTGCGGGTGCCGGTGCTGGTGCCGGTGCTGGTGCCGGTGCTGGTGCCGGTGCTGGTGCTGGTGCTGGTGGTGTTGCTGGTGGTGTTGCTGGTGGTGTTGGTGTTGGTGTTGGTGTTGGTGTTGGTGTTGGTGTTGCTGTTGGTGTTGCTGTTGCTGTTGCTGTCACACCCCGCTTATAGCGGAAACACGAGGATGTAACGGACGGGATCGTCATAACACATTGTTAAGTTAATAGAGATGTATTAAATGAAGAGAGTCAACGTGTCATGACGTCACCCGACACAAATGGAGACTTGTGTCGCAGTTAGTCAATTCCACGACAAACATAGTCATACAAACCAAATAGGTATAAGTCCCACAACCCGGGAAACAAATGGACATAAGTGAATAATGAAAATCAAGCAACTGTCACAGACATCCCATGAGTCTAAGTAGTGCAATCCTAAGGTCGTCGCTAAGGCAGCATCCCTAGCTATCCTCAATGATTGTTACCTGAAAAGATATGCTCAAAAGGTCAACATATTATTGGTGAGTTCACAGGTTTAAACATAAATTGAAAACTTGTTGCTGTGCATGAGTTTATGGATCATAAGTGTATACAGTTTATCACAAGTAATATCACATGAGCATCACAACTAAACCTATGATGAACCACACAGTAATTGTCGGAACATATTCACCCAAGGCCCGTTCCTGGCAGTGTGATGGTACTCACAAGTAACCATCTGTCAAGGGTGGGGTGTCAACCCAATAGTAATATCAATATCTGTCCGTCGGCTCCAACACCGGAGTTAAATAGTTGTGATTAAAGAACCACAAAGAAACTCATGCATAAGATATAGCTCGCAAACAGTAACACGTTAATCCAAAATATGAAAATTGTATGTATGCTGTACAGCATTGAAAACGTGTGAGCATACTTTTCCCCCATGTTTGTAAAAGATTGAAACAATTGTATAAACATAAAAAGGGGCCATGAAACTCACCTTGATTACGTTGCAACAAATAAGTGTATGCATAAAGGATCGGGTTCCAATTAACCTGATTTTCATTTAATATTTAATTGAGATTAAGTATTAGCAATGGAATTAATTATTCGGAATAGAATGATATGGTTCACGATCATGGTTCGGTTACGGTGTCGGTTATCGATGTTTCTCTTCACATGCTAACTCGTATATATTATATTATGTGTAACTTTATAGTCTTTCACACACATTCATAACAAGTGTACTATATTTTATATAAAAATATGAACGAACACATTTGTAGTAATTTGTAAGTTTTATATATAAAGTTTATATAAGGTTTTATAACTAAAAGCACGATTTAACCAATAATTTTAGAGTAATGTTTGAAATGATAATTTTCTTGTGATTCAAACTATTATCTAAATTTACTTTTTATAAAAATAAACTAACTATAACAAATATTTAATAGAAAAATGAAGGTATTTTTAATAAATAAATTATAGAAAAATAATTAAGTAATTTTAAGATAATCACAGTTTATAAAATGATTTTTATAATTTTTAGAAAATTTTTAGTATTAAATTTGAAGCTGAAAAGGCTATTAAAAAAATAATGAGGGTGCCCGGAGTCGAACTCGGGACCTCAAAGTTTGCAAGGGAGCACAGAACCGGTAGACTAAGGCATACAACCGCGTCATAACCCCGGCTTCAAATTCTTTTAAGTTGATCTAACACAGTGCCCCCAAATCCGAATGAACCCTAGAACTGATTTGCTTCAAATTGAACTCGAAATCGATTATGTTTATGACATTAACCTTGGGGCTTTTAATCCCCAAGTGAAATCGAGCATAATGATGTACAGACATACGTGATTGTGTTCGAAAATGAGGGAGATGAGTTGAAGAACAGGTCGTGATAGTGAGAGTGATCGATGGTGTGTTTTCGTGTGTGTTTCAGTGGATTGAAAGTTGCATACGATTAGGAGTAGTGATATAGTCGTTCATATTCGATTAATTTGATTATAATAGTGTGTAGTGCGATCGGTGGCCTGTAAAGTGGCCGAAAGTGAGTTTGGTTGGATCGATCGCACTAAATCGATTAAAATTTAAATTGAAGTGGGACTCAGGTTCGAATCACCCACGTGAGACGGTCGGGAGTGGTTATTTGATTAAAATCGAGTGGATTTGTGAGTTGTGGGATCGCCGGAGTTTGGCCGGAGGTGTGGCCGGAGGGGGAGTGGTCGACGGGGAAGGGGGGAATGGATTTAAAAAATTACAGCTTTGGTCCCTGTGAATTCTAATAATTGTCAACTGAAAAACTAAAGTTTTGTTTCAGTTTAAATAAATTACAATTTAACCCCCCGAAGTTTTGAAATGTTATTATTTTATGTACAAAATTATAAGTTAAAGTTATAAAACCTAGATTTTTATTATTATTAACATTTTTATTGTTATCATTATTATTAATATTATTATTACCATATTATTATTATTATTATTATTAATATTGTTAATATTATTATTATTATTTAAGATTATTATCACCTTAAATTTAATAAATAAACATTATAACATATATAATATCATTATTATTTATTATTAAATTAATTTGTTAATCACCAAATTAATTGTTAAGTATAACAAACCTTAAAGTTTCAAAATGACATAAAAGGTCCTTTTAAAACTTAACAAGGTCATTTTTAAGTTAACGAAAATTACGAGACGTTACAGTTGCTGTTGTTGTTGCTGTTGTTGTTGTTGTTGCTGTTGCTGTTTCTGTTGCTGTTGCTGTTGCTATCATTATTATCATTATCATCATCATCATCATCATCATCATCATCATATATTATTATTATTATTATTATTATTATTATTATTATTATTATTATTATTATTATTATTATTATTATTATTATTATTATTATTATTATAATTATAATTATAAGAGTAATAATAATAATAGTTACTATGATTATTATTATTATAATTATAAGATAGGTTAATAAACATATTTGGACAATTACATAGGGTGTGATTTGTTCACATATACGTAGTAACAAAGTATTCCGTGTTACATTAAAATAAGTTTGTTTTACCGTTAAAGTTACTAAAGTCTATCAGATGTCCTGATCTTATCAATTTTTTTTATAAATGCTATAAGTTTTGAAATGAAAGTACATAAATGAATGTACATAACTAAAAGAGTAAATATCGTTTTTGCTCCCTGTGGTTTGTACAAAATAACCATTTTACTCCAATAGTTTAAAAATGACTTTTTTCCTCCTTGTGGTTACCAGTGTTTTTCGATTTTGCTCCCCGACCCTAACTCCATCCAAATAATCTGTTAAGTGTCACCTATGTGCCCCTCACGTGAGGGGCATTTTTGTCTTTTCAATTTCAAGGGTTATTTTAGTCATTTGACATCTTAATCAACTTAGGGTTTTAAAAGAATCCCTCTTTCTCATTTCATCCATACACTCCATCCAAACCAACGATTTCACTCTTCACTCGATCGCAGAAGTTCAACAATGGCGGATTAAGTGGGTGATGTGCAGATCCAACGATTGCATCCATAAACAACGATTGCAGAAGTGCCTCTTTCTTCACTCTTCCTCTTTCTCATTTCATCCCTAAACAACGATTGCAGAAGTGCAGATCCAACCCTCTTCACTCGATTAACAACAATGGCGGATGAGATGGTGATGTGCAGTTGTGGAGCGCCAACCCTCTTTCGCACTTCTTGGACGCGCGCAAACCCAGGACGCAGGTTCTATTGTTGTGCTAAAAAGGTAATCTCGTTGCCCTCTTTCGGTCTTGTTGGACGCGCCTCTCTGCATTTGTTATTTGCTAATCGAAGTAACTTCTAAACCCAGGGTGCAAGCTGTGGATTTGTTTCGTGGTCAGATCCCCCGATGTGTCGAAGAAGTGCAGAGATTATACCTGGATTGTTAGAGAGGTGTAACAGGCATGAAGCAATGGCTAAGGATGCTACTGATCAGAATAGAAAATTGAAATGTTTGCTAGTTTTAAGTTGGTGCTTGTTTGTGTTCTTCTTTGTAATCAAAATGGCCTAAATATGTTGTAAAGGTCATTTGTATGATGCTTTGTATGTTGGTTCTGTTAATGAGAAAATCGAAATTGTTGTGAAATTTTGGTTCTTTGTATGATGTTATTTGTTGGTTCTTTGTATGATGTTGTTTGTAACTGCATATGCATGTTATTTGTTGGTTCTGTTAATGCGTATGATGGTTCAATTTTGGTTCTTTGTCTGTTAATGCATATGCAGTCAACAATGGTAGTTACATATGCAGTCAACACAGCATATGCAGTCAACAATGGCAGTTACATGAAACAATTTTGGTTCAATTTTGGTTCAATTGAACCAATTTTGGTAGTTACATATGCAGTCAACACAGCATATGCAGTCAACACAGCATATGCAGTCAACAATGGTAGTTAATGCATATGCAGTCATGAAACAATTTTGGTTCAATTTTGGTTCAATTGTAACTGCATATGCAGTCAACAATGGATGTTCATTTGTAGTTACATATTACACATCAACATGCTGTCAACACAGCATAGTAACTGCATATGCATGAAATTCAACACAACATATTGTAGTTACATATTACACATCAACATGCTGTCAACACAGCATAGTAACTGCATATGCAGTCAACAATGGATGTTCATTTGCAGTTATATCAAATCTGAAATGTTCAAATGTTCAAATACCCAATCCAATCAACATGCACTCAACAATGATAATACCCAATCTGAATGTTCAAATGCATTGAAATGCAGTCAACATTACATAATAAAGTCAACAAGTGACTGATTGTCAATGATCTAGAACACAAAGATAATACCATACTAAAAAGCAAAAGATTGACCCACACATGGGCATATATAGATAATACCATACTAAAAAACAAAAGATTGACCCACACATGGGCATATTAAATAGGTTGTTGTGACCCTTCTTTTTGACCTTTACAAGACCTTTTGTTATGACCCTTCTGTCCACACTTCTTACAAGTGACTGATTGACCCACCCTTGCCATTTTCCCTTTGTTAGAAACTTCTTGAGCTAATTCATCTGCACTTTTCTTTCTCTTCTTTCTTGGTCTTCCAATTGGTTTATGATGTTTTGGTGGTATGAGAATCGTTGGACAAATAGATGGTGACCACATATTCCTACCATTGATTGGGTCAACTGTATTAGCATAAACTTTCTTCCAAGTGTCTAGCCAATACATTTTAGAAACCCATGTTTCTGGTAAGCCTACTTCAATTCCATGAGAAGCCATATCCCACATCACAGCCACAGCATGTTTACATGGCATTGAAATTAATTCCCACCTTCTACAAGAGCACGTTTTTTCATCAATTTGAACAATAAATTGTTCATCTGAAGGACCACTAACCTGATATTTACTCTGACCATTCCAGATGACATTCATATTAACTGCATCAACCTTTATCTTCTCAAATAATTTTGTAGCATTTGGGGTTAAAGGACCTTCACACTTTGAAATCAATTTGTGCACAGCCACAATCCTCTTCATCAAGTATTCTCTAATGAACTCCAAACAAGTTATAATTGGTTTGTCTCTTCCTTCTACTAATTGTTTGTTGAATACTTCACACAAGTTGTTTAAAAGTACATCACTTGTTGCCCTTCCTACATAATTCAAGTTCCAATTGCTATAAATACACATAGAACATAGACTTTTTGTTTGAAAATCAATAAAATGCAAATTGTTATACTTACTAGTAAAGTAAGCTCTACACCAATGCCTTGGTGGAATTTCTCTCAACCATTGATATAGTGTTGGGTCTGTGGATTCAACTTCCTTCATTGCTTTCTCAAAGTATGGCACAGTAGTTGAAGTAGCACATTTCCATAACAAATTCTTGAATAAATGTCCCCTCCATCTTGACCTCATGTTTTCATGCACATGCCTTAAACAATACCTGTGTTCAGCACTTGGAAAAACCTGTTGTAATGCTGGTATGATACCCTGAAGTATAAAAAAACATAATACCAAATTATCAGCAATAAGATAAATCTAAGTCATGTAAAATTTGAAATTTGAATGTGAAAAACATAAAAAAACATAAAAAAACATAATACCTTCTGCCTATCACTGATGAATGTGAAATTTGAATTTGATGATAAATCTAAGTCATGTCCAAGACATTCCAAGAACCAGCACCAAGAGTTTTTGGTTTCAGCTTCCACCAAGGCATAGGCCACTGGATATATGCCATTGTTTGAGTCTATGCCTACAGCAGTCAAAACCTGTCCTGGAAAAGGACCTTTCATAAAGGATCCATCCAACCCTAATATAGGTCTACCACAAAGCTTAAACCCTTCCTTCAGAGCCCCTAAACAGATATATATTCTCCTAAACTGTCTGGTTTCACTAATGGGATTGCATTCATTCTCTACATCAATGGTCACAGTTGTTCCTGGGTTAGACCTTACCAATTCTTGACAATATTCTCTTAAAATTGCATATTGAGCCCTGTAGTGCCCATCAATCTTCTCTTTTGCCATTGTTTTTGCCCTGAAAACCTTTTGCATAGACAGTTGAATCTGGTGCTTCTTTTGAAACAAATCTTGGAGTGCTTTTAATGGAACATTAGGGTTAACTGCAACCGTGGATTCAAACTCTTTAGCTAACCATGAGACTGTGCAAAACCGAATCTCCCTAGTTTGCAAGCATGTGTGTTCATTGATGTAAGTTTTTACAACCCAAGATCCCTCTCTATTTAAGTTAGATACATAAAGTACCCAAGGACAAGTGGTTGGTTTAACTCTCCCTTTAGTGGTAGGTTTGGTCAATAAAGCACCACTTTTCTGGGAATCTACAACTCTTTTGGATGTATTCTCTTGTGATATTACTTCACTACCCTTACTAGAATCACCACACTCAAATTCAGGTTTAAAACCTTCACAAACTACCCTAAATCGAATTGGATCATTTCTTAAAACCTTGAGTTGCCTTCTACTATCCACAGCCAATTTCTTCACAATTGCCTTAATTTCATCCCTATTAGCAAACTGTTGACCCACAAAGAAGGGTTCTACAATAGCATCTTTTCTCCTATTCTGTTTTTTCCTTTCTTTTCTTAAAGCTCTCTTTAGTGGTGGGTCATTTTCCTCATCAGTGAGGCTATCAAATTCATCGAGGTCAACATCTAATCCATTATCATCATCTTCACTATGTTCTTCTAAAGACTCTGAACCTATGTCATTATCAACGAACACGTAGTAACATGCTCACTGTGAGCGAGAACCTTCTTTGCCGAAGCCACAGAGAAATCCCATTGTTTTCAACTTTCCACTTCCATGTATCCTTGCCTACTCCCCAGGTCATTTCGTAAAGATCACCAAGAAGTGAGAATAGTTCGTTGACTTCCTCGTCCGAATAAGGTTGATGTCTCCAATCCCAATTCATAACATTCACATTGTTGTCCCTTAAAATTCGTTGCGACACCTTCACCCATTTATGCTTTTCGATTCTAAAAAGATTAGGGTAAGGAACCCTTAGCGGCACTTCTCTCAACCAAGCGTCACCCCAAAAACTTATGGTATTACCATCCCCTAAAACGCCAATAAACAGCGAATTAATAGGCAACCCATTAGGAAGTCTTTTTTCACCAACCTTAACTATAGATTTCCAACACCCTTTTATTGACACGTTACAAGGGAGCATAGTCCAAGGTCTACTCGACCCGTGACAACCCATAATGATCTTCTTCCATAATGTATTACCGTCATTTTTGAACCTCCAAGACCATTTCAACAATAAAGCGTCATTTACTTCTTGCAACTTAGCAATGCCCAAGCCACCATTTTTTTTCGGAGATGTTACAATATCCCAAGCAACCCACGAAATCTTTTTCTCAACACAACTCGCCGACCAAAGAAATCTTCTCATTATGGTTTCAATAGCTTCAATAACCGCCTTTGGAGCTTTGTATAAAGAAAAATAATAAATAGGCAAGTTTTCCAAGACCGATTTAATGAGAACCAATCGGCCTCCTATGGAAAGAGTTCTAGCTTTCCATGATGCAAGCCGATTTCTAACCACATCAATAACCGTACTCCAATTGTTAACCCGTGACATCCTAGCCCCCACTTGAATACCAAGGTAGTTGAAAGGAAATCCACCCCTAACACATCCCAACAACTCCATCATATTATCCACCTCCCTATCCTCCACACCAACTCCAAAAATATTAGACTTGTGTAGATTTATCCTGAGTCCCGAGCAAAGATAGAAAATACGAAGAACTCTAGCTATGCTCTGAATATTATCTCGAGACCATTCTCCCATAATCAACGCATCATCGGCGAAAAACAAGTGGGATAACTCGGCTTCATTAGTGATACTCACACCATTGAAAATACCCACCTGTTGAGCTTTTTTCAACAACCACGATAATGCTTCCATCACAATTAAAAAAAGAAAGGGGGACAAAGGATCTCCTTGGCGAAGACCTTTTTCGCATCTAAAATCGAAAGTCGGAGACCCGTTTACCAACACCGCGGCTCGAGCAGACACACAAACTCCTTTAATCCATTTGCACCAAGTGGGAGGAAAACCCATCTGGGACATAATAGACAACAAAAAATGCCAGTTAACATTATCATAAGCCTTTTCAAAATCGATTTTCAAGAGAAACGCCTTTTTATTTCTTTGTTTTAACCAAGCCAACACTTCATTGAGCATAAGAGGGCCATCAAGAATGAATCGATCGGCTAAAAAAGCGGATTGGGCATCAGAGATAACCTGTCCCATCACCTTTTTGAGGCGATTAGCAAGGACTTTGGAAATAACCTTACTAACCAACCCCACAAGAGTGATGGGCCGATAGTCTTTTAAACCCATTGGAGCCTTCACCTTCGGGATTAAGGTGATAAACGCCGTCCCACAACCCGCATTTATATTACCCGTATCATGAAATTCCGTCAAAATCTTGTAAAAATCATCCTCAAACAAACTCCAAAATCGCTTAACAAAGCGAAAATTAACCCGTCGGGCCCCGGGGCCTTGTTAGAGCCGCAATCGAAAACTGCGTCTTTAACTTCTTGTCTCGTAAACATAGCTGTGAGGTTTTGACTATCGCTATCAGCTAGCTTCTTCAATCCCGCGCATTCTAGGGCCGGACGAATAGGGTAAGATTCTTTAAAATGACATCTAAAAAATTTTAAAACCTCTCTTTTTACCAGTGATGGTTTCGTAACCCAAACGCCATCGATCATAATACCTGGAATAGAATTTGTAGCCTTTCTACCGTTCACAACAAAGTGGAAAAAAGAGGAATTTTCATCACCCAAACCTGCCCATTTCACCCGAGATTTCTGACGAATATCCCGAGTCTTGTGAGCTTCGATCTCTTCAAGTGCCATTTTACATTCAGACCAAATCCACAGGTCCGTTTCCTCCAACTCGTGTGTCTCCATTCGGGTTTCATATTCTTCTTTTTCTACTCGTAACCGGTTTTCAGTCTCTCTTTCTTGTGCACTGAAGTTATTGTACCAAGCTTTTAAGGCCCCTCGAAGCTTCTTTAATTTCTGAAGTAAATTTGCATCAGCGGCCCCTTGATTAGGCCACGTATCCCAAACCGATTTCACCACTTCACTACACCCCGGTCTAACAAGCCATGAGTCGAACATTCTAAATGGTTTAGGCCCGAAATTTGTATCAACTATAGAGAATACCAATGGAGAATGATCCGAAAATTCTATATTCAAAACCCGAACACACGCATTAGGCCACTTATTAAACACATTATCACACACCAAAAATCTATCAATCCTACTCCAAGTAACCGCCCCACGCCTATTAGACATAAACGTGAACTTCGACCCTCTTAAATTGTATTCTCTTAATCCCGCAGAATCAATAAACTCATTAAAATCATTTGCACAAACCGAGTCAAAAACCGAATTTTTCCGCTCATCACGGCTTCTAACCGCATTAAAGTCCCCAAAAACTATCCACCACCCATCGGACGATTGAATAAGATTAGAAATCCTATCCCATAAATTTCGCTTTTCAACATTCGTTTGGGGGGCATAAACGTTAAGCAAATTAATTCTTAACGACCCCGGTAGAATCGAGCCAGCCACATGTAAAAAATTCCTATCCTTATTCACCGCGTCCTTAGTAAAAACTTTAGGATCCCAAAAGCTCACAAGGCCACCCGAATTTCCCACTGCATTAACAAACTCATAGTTGAATCCCATTCCTCCCCAATAATTAGACACCACTGAAGATTAAAAATTACTATCCACTAACGTTTCTTGCATACCAATAAACGAAACCCCAAAATCATTTTTTATTTTCTTAATCCAACCCGCTTTACCAAAAACCCCCACTCCACGAATGTTAATGGAGAGACAATTCATTTTTTACCTCCTTGTACACCTTCATTAACGATTGAACCGATAATTAATTCCTTAGCTTGGTGCCAACTAGATCTATTGATCTAATCAATTCAATTTTTATTTGAATTTTCTACATAAGGTAGAATGAAAACAAACAAACAAACTTCCATCACAAACGTCATCAATTAAAGATGACTTATTCGGCTTAAAGACCTTGACAATTATATTCAAGAAACCCAAAGGTATTTTAAAATCTTGGGTGCTAAATCATAAATGCTATGCGTTAAAAGTGTTAATTATGCCTTTAATGTGATGAATAAGTTGTGAATTGTACAATTCACAAATGCTAGAGGTACAAGTTTTGATGCATGGAAAATTTTCATCAATATAATGAAATAAGTATATAAGAAGGCAATTTAATTAAGACTTCAATATTTTCTTCTATGTTGGCCCAATAGAGAAAAAATCATATGCAAGTGACTCAAAAGAGATTAAGAAGGTTTGATTTGGAGGAAGTCAGACAAATAATCTACCGGACCAAAAATTTACACTAGCGTACTAAAGTTTAACACTACTGGATTAAAGTTTAACACTACTGGGGGCTCCTCGACCCCTTCCATCCTCCGCAATGGTGTTATATGTAGTGGTCTAAATGAACCAAACCTGACATGAGTTTGACTAGGCTCAAGCTAGGCTCGTTTTGACTTAAGAGAGCTCGAGCTTGGCTTATGAGAAAATTTTCAATCTCCAATTAACTCGTGCTTGACTGTTTATTATTTGATTATTTTATTTTTATATATATTTATAATAAATTATATATAATTTTGGTTTTATATATAACACCATATATATTATTTAATTATCTTTATCATAATTTTATATATAATAATAACTAGTGAAATTTCCGCGCAATGTGGCAGACTTTTTGTACGTGCACAAAACCATATCGGTCCTTTTACGTACACTATATATAATTGGTAAATAGTTGTTGAGTTCTTGATAAAAAAAAAGTTTCTAAACATGTGTTGGATATGTATCTTGTACTTTTTTAGTGTTGATACAAGTAGATTTTCAATAAAGCTCATACTAAAACATAAGAGAAAAATAAACATGTGGTATATTTAGAATTTCCTAAAAGATTAAAAATTAGTTGCAGAAAAGTTACAAATACAATATATATCCGATCGTAGATAAAATAAATAAACATGTCAGTTTATAAATCATTGTATTGTAAAAGTTATAAATTAAAAAATGTATCTTAAAAAGTAATTATTTTATTAAAATATTAGTAAAATCAGAATATTATTAATACTATTGGTATGGGAGTTGAGTTTTAACGTATATAATTATTTATATAAATATATATAATAAATTAAATAGATGTGATATAAATAAAACACTCGTTTAGACTTGCAAGCCAATTTAAGTTTGTTTAAGTTCAATTTCATTTGATCTTTTAACGACTAGATTTTGCATAGTAGATCATGATCCGCTTGACTCCTTTGTATCCGTAGTTGTATGTCGGTATGTTCACACACATGTTTTATTGCTGGTATCAAGTGTTGTACAATTGGTGTTTCGACAACAAGGTGGTCCAAACCTTATAGCTCATGCTATTGTACTCTAGATCTATTGATCTAATCAATTCAATTTTTATTTGAATTTTCTACATAAGGTAGAATGAAAACAAACAAACAAACTTCATCACAAACGTCATCAATTAAAGATGACTTATTCGGCTTAAAGACCTTGACAATTATATTCAAGAAACCCAAAGGTATTTTAAAATCTTGGGTACTAACTCATAAATGCTATGCGTTAAAAGTGTTAATTATGCCTTAATTGTAATGAATAAGTTGTGAATTGTACAACTCACAAATGCTAGAGGTACAAGTTTTGATGCATGGAAAATTTTCATCAATATAACGAGACTAGTAGGGTGACCCGTGCTATGCACGGGATTATAATTTTAAAAATGCCAATTCTAATGATTTATACGTTAGTATTAACCAAGTCTAAAAATTCACATGTGAAACGCTGATATAAAACTATAATGATGTTAAAAATGAACCCTCAAATATAAGAAAAGAATAGTGAATATGTAAACGGTAATTTTATTAAAGTTAATGTGCTATATTGTAAGTTGGTTAAAAAAATAAAAGAAATTTCTTTAAGTTTAAGAGATTAAGTGTAAATTTGACTTAACCTGAGAGTATAAGTTACATAGTATAATGGTCATAAATTGAATTATTTAAATAAAATAATATTTGATTAAAATTATATTTAATTATAAAGGATATAAAAAGTAAATGTAATTTAAATATTAATTTAAAATATAAATAAAATAATACTCAATGAATTAAATTAAATAATCTAACGTGTATTAAATAATGTATTAATAAATAGAAGTTTATTAAATGAGGGTAAATTAAGAATTATTGCATTAAACACTTGTATTCTATGCTTAAAAAATGTTTTAGGTGTCTTACACTTTATGTAAAATTACAAATACATCCATCTAAAATGTTTTATATGTAGTATATAGATCTATAAATATATAGATAGATAAGTATATAAGAAGGCAATTTATTAAGACTTCAATATTTTCTTCTATGTTGGCCCAATAGAAAAAATATATCATATATATGCAAGTGACTCAAAAGAGATTAAGAAGGATTGATTTGGAGGAAGTCAAACCAGTAACCCACAAAATCAACATCAACTTCTTATCTTCTTGATAATTGAAGTTAAATCTTCCTAGAGTTTTAATTTTGCATCTTAAAGCTAGATTAAATTGATTATAGCATCTATGTATTATAATAAAAGAAGGTTTTGATTTGCCACTTGCCACAATTATATGACTCATAAATTTTATTTTCCTGCTTCTCTCTCCTAATAATATCACATTAAATACAAATGATATCAATTAATTCTTTTCATATTAAAATACTTTTATATTAAATTAAAAAAGAGACCTTTCTATAATATAATTTTTAAAAAAATAATTTTTTACAAAATAAGAAACGTTTTCAAAAAATAACAAAATTTTAAAAAACTAATATATTTTAAAACTTGTGGCTTTAAAAAATAAAATTTCTATGAAATAAAACTAATTAAATTTCAAAGTTATAATAAAGAAATCATTAAAAATGACACTTTTTTTGAAAACGGTTTATTTTGAAACAATTTGTTTAAAAACCAACTTTTTTTGAAAAAAAAAAAAAAAAAAAAATTAAACAAAGTTTAAAAAATGATATCGTCTTTTATCACTCGTATGTAATATCAATCGTATCTTATATCAATAGATCGTTCTAGATTAATGATTTTGTTAATAGTTATTTAATATTTTATTATTTAACCCGTGTAATACACGGGGTCTAACCTAGTTAATATATAAGATTATCACGTGCTTATGACAAAATGTCAATATAATGGCTATATATGATCTAAAACAAAAATCAAAAGAAGCAAAGAAAAATGAAAAAAAAACTGATAAAAAACGATTAGATGATGTGAAAGTGGTGAAAATTGAAGTTGTAGGCATGCAAAATTGTTTGCGTTATTTTGTGCATAACACACACGAGCGCACCAAGAAGTGTTTGGTTATTTGTTGATACTTTTACAAGAACTAAAATCTATCAAAGAATTATAATTAAAAAATGATTTTGAATTGAAACTTGCCATATGATTTTAAATTCAAGGAATTAACATATATTTATTATTAAATAACAGTACAATCATGAATGAGTTAGAATTACTCCTTGTTCTCACCACCATGACCACAAGAACCATCTTCTCCACCATCACCATCACTACCTCCTTCAATTCGTTGATATCTACGTACATACCCATCAACGCCGCCACTAGCATCTCGCAGTTTAAACAATTCTGAAAGGACATGTAGGTGGTGGCACATGCGATAGGTGTGGCGAGACGTGGTAGCGCCAATGTTGTAAGGGTAGCGGGGCTGAAGAGCCGAGTGATCATGAGTATGGTGATGGCAGATTTAAATTATAGGTTGGACCGAAGCAGAAATACACAGTGATATCTTTGTTGAAATATTGGACCGAACCACCTAAAATAATGAACATCAAATTTATTAAGAACAAAACCATCTAAAATAATGATCCTATAACTCTCTATTTGTACTAAATGTATATTTTACTCTAACTCAATTTAAACACCATTAGATAATAAAATAAATAATAAAAGTCAATCCTAGTATATTTCAAACTTATCAAACAATAAATAAACTAAAATGGTAATTATTTAATTTATTAAATCAAGATTAAACCTTCATTCTTCCTCTTAATCTTATTATGGACCCGTTATCTCATCAAAACAATATCGACTCGTCATATTCTCGAAATTTAACCGAATTTATTACTTCATTCTTTTCTTTTAAATCGGGGCATTCACATGCAAAATGTCTGATCGTCCCATATTTATAACACCTTAAGTTTCTTTTGAAATCCTCCTCGTCTTTATCCGCTTTCACGTTTAAAACGTCAACCTTGGCCACAATTGTCACTTCTATTGCCCTTTAGAATTTCTTGATTATTACCTTCATAAGCTTGTTGAGTATCCATATGGGATTCCTCTCGTCTTTGATTATCATAGCCAGGATCACGTCCACTAGTTGCTACTTTGTTTCACACTATTGTCTAACCGAGAAAGCAATAGTTTTTATGATTCTATTTTCACTCGTCTTTACAACTTCATCTTTCTTTTAAAGCCTTTAAACATCTTATAGCCTCCTAGAGTAGCATAGTCTCATGATTTGCAAACTGTTTGATCAATAGACTCAATTATGCAATTAGCATAAACTTAGTGGCAACAACTTTAGAAGTTTTTTTTACCACCTTTCGCAGTTCCCCTCGCCGGCAAGCACCTAGCTGGCGAGGAAGGACATTTCCCAATAGAAGGATTCTTCGTCACCATGAACTTCTCTTCAATTGTAGACCCAAGATCACTAAACTTCGCCTTAATACTTGTAATTTTCCTAACAAACTCTTCAAAAGATTAACCGTTACTCATTTGCAGTTTTTTCTAAATCATTTCTAAGCATTTGAAGTCGTGCCTTTTGCACCCGCTCAGCTTCAAGAAAATGAATATGTATCGAATCCCAAACATCTTTTGCCTCGTCATGTTTTGCCACCAACAAAAGAATGTAATTGGATAGAGATTTAAAAATAAAACCTCTTGCAATTAAATTTTTCCTTACTTCTACTACACCACCGGTTACGGGATCGATTTCCTCCCGTAAACTATTAGCTTGCAAGATCGGCTTCATCATAATGGCCCAAGTTAGATAATTAGTGTGTCAATTTGAGACATTGAAAGGTGATGTTTGACTGCTCTCTAATCAGGACCATAAAACCAACAAGTGGTCTTTCTTCACCTATTGGTCTTCAAAACCAACAAGTTCTAGCGCAGAACTCCGGCTCATGCAAAAACCCTTCCATTCGACTTCAATGCGTTTGGCTTTGATACTAGTTGTTGGAAATATTGGACTGAGCAAACATGATAAATACCAAATTTATTAAGAACAAACTACACAAAATATTAATGCTCCTACAACTCTCTAGTTATACTAAACGTATTCTACTCCTAACCCAACTCAATCACCATTAAATAATGAAACTCGATCCTAGTCCATTTCAAACTCTATCAAACAATTAGTAAACTATAACTAATAATTATCTAAATTATTTAATCAAGATTAAACATTTAACCTCAAAGCATATTAGTTTAATACCACAAAACTTGTGATCTGACGATACAAAGTGCGTAAGAAATGTACGCATTTCTTCTCATGTGTCTGAACTTCAAGCCATGAGATGTTAGAGTAAGAATAAAGAAAATCTGAGTTAGCTGTTTTAAAATAAACTTGTTGTTTGATCGAGCAAATTTAGAAGCTACAATATATGGTTTAAGCTTGAAGATCCAAAGTCACAAACCGTATATTAATATTTTTATACGTCGCTTTTATAAATCACAAAAGAAACGACTTTTAAAATAAGACAGGTTCACTTACATTAATTGCGAAAATTATGTTTACCGATCACAAATTGACTTGATGCTCTTAGATTTTGCCACCTTTAGTGTTTGATCTTTACGAAAGTTTAACCAAATTAACAAGGTAATTAATAATATTTAAATAATGAACTTCACATTTATTGACGTGTTAAGATGTTCGAATATTCGGGTCGGGTTACAACGTCTTTTTTTATTATTGCTTTAAAAAGTCGATCGATCATGTGGCTCGTGCAATCTCCACTTGGTCTAATCTCCTCAAATGGTCTTCTATTCACTCAACTAGCTGTTGATAGATGAATATATGGTTTAAAATACTTATAGACCAATCGCTTTAAAACATTAAAATTTAATAATGGTTATTATCATTATCATTATTTATTATTATTTATTATTATTATTATTATTATTATTATTATTATTATTATTGTTATTATTATTATTATATTTTATTATATTATTACTACTATTATTATTATTAATATTATTATAATAATAATAATAATAATAATAATACTAATAATAATAATAATAATAATTATTATTATTATTATTACTATTATTACTATTATTACTATTATTATTATTGCTGTTGCTGTTGCTGTTGCTGTTGCTGTTGCTGGTGCTGGTGCTGGTGCTGGTGCTGGTGCTGGTGCTGGTGCTGGTGCTGGTGCTGGTGCTGGTGCTGGTGCTGGTGCTGATGCTGGTGCTGGTGCTGGTGCTGGTGCTGGTGCTGGTGCTGGTGCTGGTGCTGGTGCTGGTGCTGTGCCAGGGGCGGACCTATGAAGGGGTGAGGGGTAGCCTCCGCTACCCCTCAAATTTTTACGCGTAGTGTAAGAAAAAAAATTTTATATAGGAAATATTTTTTTTATGGTTTTGTGTTACCCCTGAGAAAATTTAACTTGTATTACGTTACCCCTGAACTAACTTTCTAGATCCGCCACTGGCTGGTGCTGGTGCTGGTGCTGGTGCTGGTGCTGGTGCTGGTGCTGGTGCTGGTGCTGAGGCTGGTGCGGTTGCCGGTGCGGTTGCCGGTGCGGTTGCCGGTGCGGGTGCTGGTGCGGGTGCCGGTGCTGGTGCCGGTGCTGGTGCCGGTGCTGGTGCCGGTGCTGGTGCTGGTGCTGGTGGTGTTGCTGGTGGTGTTGCTGGTGGTGTTGGTGTTGGTGTTGGTGTTGGTGTTGGTGTTGGTGTTGCTGTTGGTGTTGCTGTTGCTGTTGCTGTCACACCCCCGCTTATAGCGGAAACACGAGGATGTAACGGACGGGATCGTCATAACACATTGTTAAGTTAATAGAGATGTATTAAATGAAGAGAGTCAACGTGTCATGACGTCACCCGACACAAATGGAGACTTGTGTCGCAGTTAGTCAATTCCACGACAAACATAGTCATACAAACCAAATAGGTATAAGTCCCACAACCCGGGAAACAAATGGACATAAGTGAATAATGAAAATCAAGCAACTGTCACAGACATCCCATGAGTCTAAGTAGTGCAATCCTAAGGTCGTCGCTAAGGCAGCATCCCTAGCTATCCTCAATGATTGTTACCTGAAAAGATATGCTCAAAAGGTCAACATATTATTGGTGAGTTCACAGGTTTAAACATAAATTGAAAACTTGTTGCTGTGCATGAGTTTATGGATCATAAGTGTATACAGTTTATCACAAGTAATATCACATGAGCATCACAACTAAACCTATGATGAACCACACAGTAATTGTCGGAACATATTCACCCAAGGCCCGTTCCTGGCAGTGTGATGGTACTCACAAGTAACCATCTGTCAAGGGTGGGGGTGTCAACCCAATAGTAATATCAATATCTGTCCGTCGGCTCCAACACCGGAGTTAAATAGTTGTGATTAAAGAACCACAAAGAAACTCATGCATAAGATATAGCTCGCAAACAGTAACACGTTAATCCAAAATATGAAATTGTATGTATGCTGTACAGCATTGAAAACGTGTGAGCATACTTTTCCCCCATGTTTGTAAAAGATTGAAACAATTGTATAAACATAAAAAGGGGCCATGAAACTCACCTTGATTACGTTGCAACAAATAAGTGTATGCATAAAGGATCGGGTTCCAATTAACCTGATTTTCATTTAATATTTAATTGAGATTAAGTATTAGCAATGGAATTAATTATTCGGAATAGAATGATATGGTTCACGATCATGGTTCGGTTACGGTGTCGGTTATCGATGTTTCTCTTCACATGCTAACTCGTATATATTATATTATGTGTAACTTTATAGTCTTTCACACACATTCATAACAAGTGTACTATATTTATATAAAAATATGAACGAACACATTTGTAGTAATTTGTAAGTTTATATATAAAGTTTATATAAGGTTTTATAACTAAAAGCACGATTTAACCAATAATTTTAGAGTAATGTTTGAAATGATAATTTCTTGTGATTCAAACTATTATCTAAATTTACTTTTTATAAAAATAAACTAACTATAACAAATATTTAATAGAAAAATGAAGGTATTTTTAATAAATAAATTATAGAAAAATAATTAAGTAATTTTAAGATAATCACAGTTTATAAAATGATTTTTATAATTTTTAGAAAATTTTTAGTATTAAATTTGAAGCTGAAAAGGCTATTAAAAAAATAATGAGGGTGCCCGGAGTCGAACTCGGGACCTCAAAGTTTGCAAGGGAGCACAGAACCGGTAGACTAAGGCATACAACCGCGTCATAACCCCGGCTTCAAATTCTTTTAAGTTGATCTAACACAGTGCCCCCAAATCCGAATGAACCCTAGAACTGATTTGCTTCAAATTGAACTCGAAATCGATTATGTTTATGACATTAACCTTGGGGCTTTTAATCCCCAAGTGAAATCGAGCATAATGATGTACAGACATACGTGATTGTGTTCGAAAATGAGGGAGATGAGTTGAAGAACAGGTCGTGATAGTGAGAGTGATCGATGGTGTGTTTTCGTGTGTGTTTCAGTGGATTGAAAGTTGCATACGATTAGGAGTAGTGATATAGTCGTTCATATTCGATTAATTTGATTATAATAGTGTGTAGTGCGATCGGTGGCCTGTAAAGTGGCCGAAAGTGAGTTTGGTTGGATCGATCGCACTAAATCGATTAAAATTTTAAATTGAAGTGGGACTCAGGTTCGAATCACCCACGTGAGACGGTCGGGAGTGGTTATTTGATTAAAATCGAGTGGATTTGTGAGTTGTGGGATCGCCGGAGTTTGGCCGGAGGTGTGGCCGGAGGGGAGTGGTCGACGGGGAAGGGGGAATGGATTTAAAAAATTACAGCTTTGGTCCCTGTGAATTCTAATAATTGTCAACTGAAAAACTAAAGTTTTGTTTCAGTTTAAATAAATTACAATTTAACCCCCGAAGTTTTGAAATGTTATTATTTTATGTACAAAATTATAAGTTAAAGTTATAAAACCTAGATTTTTATTATTATTAACATTTTTATTGTTATCATTATTATTAATATTATTATTACCATATTATTATTATTATTATTATTAATATTGTTAATATTATTATTATTATTTAAGATTATTATCACCTTAAATTTAATAAATAAACATTATAACATATATATATCATTATTATTTATTATTAATTAATTTGTTAATCACCAAATTAATTGTTAAGTATAACAAACCTTAAAGTTTCAAAATGACATAAAAGGTCCTTTTAAAACTTAACAAGGTCATTTTTAAGTTAACGAAAATTACGAGACGTTACAGTTGCTGTTGTTGTTGCTGTTGTTGTTGTTGTTGCTGTTGCTGTTTCTGTTGCTGTTGCTGTTGCTATCATTATTATCATTATCATCATCATCATCATCATCATCATCATCATTATTATTATTATTATTATTATTATTATTATTATTATTATTATTATTATATTATTATTATTATTATTATTATTATTATTATTAATTATAATTAAATTATAGAGTAATAATAATAATAGTTACTATGATTATTATTATTATAATTATAAGATAGGTTAATAAACATATTTGGACAATTACATAGGGTGTGATTTGTTCACATATACGTAGTAACAAAGTATTCCGTGTTACATTAAAATAAGTTTGTTTTACCGTTAAAGTTACTAAAGTCTATCAGATGTCCTGATCTTATCAATTTTTTTTATAAATGCTATAAGTTTTGAAATGAAAGTACATAAATGAATGTACATAACTAAAAGAGTAAATATCGTTTTTGCTCCCTGTGGTTTGTACAAAATAACCATTTTACTCCAATAGTTTAAAAATGACTTTTTTCCTCCTTGTGGTTACCAGTGTTTTTCGATTTTGCTCCCCGACCCTAACTCCATCCAAATAATCTGTTAAGTGTCACCTATGTGCCCCTCACGTGAGGGGCATTTTTGTCTTTTCAATTTCAAGGGTTATTTTAGTCATTTGACATCTTAATCAACTTAGGGTTTTAAAAGAATCCCTCTTTCTCATTTCATCCATACACTCCATCCAAACCAACGATTTCACTCTTCACTCGATCGCAGAAGTTCAACAATGGCGGATTAAGTGGGTGATGTGCAGATCCAACGATTGCATCCATAAACAACGATTGCAGAAGTGCCTCTTTCTTCACTCTTCCTCTTTCTCATTTCATCCCTAAACAACGATTGCAGAAGTGCAGATCCAACCCTCTTCACTCGATTAACAACAATGGCGATGAGATGGTGATGTGCAGTTGTGGAGCGCCAACCCTCTTTCGCACTTCTTGGACGCGCGCAAACCCAGGACGCAGGTTCTATTGTTGTGCTAAAAAGGTAATCTCGTTGCCCTCTTTCGGTCTTGTTGGACGCGCCTCTCTGCATTTGTTATTTGCTAATCGAAGTAACTTCTAAACCCAGGGTGCAAGCTGTGGATTTGTTTCGTGGTCAGATCCCCCGATGTGTCGAAGAAGTGCAGAGATTATACCTGGATTGTTAGAGAGGTGTAACAGGCATGAAGCAATGGCTAAGGATGCTACTGATCAGAATAGAAAATTGAAATGTTTGCTAGTTTTAAGTTGGTGCTTGTTTGTGTTCTTCTTTGTAATCAAAATGGCCTAAATATGTTGTAAAGGTCATTTGTATGATGCTTTGTATGTTGGTTCTGTTAATGAGAAAATCGAAATTGTTGTGAAATTTTGGTTCTTTGTATGATGTTATTTGTTGGTTCTTTGTATGATGTTGTTTGTAACTGCATATGCATGTTATTTGTTGGTTCTGTTAATGCGTATGATGGTTCAATTTTGGTTCTTTGTCTGTTAATGCATATGCAGTCAACATGGTAGTTACATATGCAGTCAACACAGCATATGCAGTCAACAATGGCAGTTACATGAAACAATTTTGGTTCAATTTTGGTTCAATTGAACCAATTTTGGTAGTTACATATGCAGTCAACACAGCATATGCAGTCAACACAGCATATGCAGTCAACAATGGTAGTTAATGCATATGCAGTCATGAAACAATTTTGGTTCAATTTTGGTTCAATTGTAACTGCATATGCAGTCAACAATGGATGTTCATTTGTAGTTACATATTACACATCAACATGCTGTCAACACAGCATAGTAACTGCATATGCATGAAATTCAACACAACATATTGTAGTTACATATTACACATCAACATGCTGTCAACACAGCATAGTAACTGCATATGCAGTCAACAATGGATGTTCATTTGCAGTTATATCAAATCTGAAATGTTCAAATGTTCAAATACCCAATCCAATCAACATGCACTCAACAATGATAATACCCAATCTGAATGTTCAAATGCATTGAAATGCAGTCAACATTACATAATAAAGTCAACAAGTGACTGATTGTCAATGATCTAGAACACAAAGATAATACCATACTAAAAGCAAAAGATTGACCCACACATGGGCATATATAGATAATACCATACTAAAAAACAAAAGATTGACCCACACATGGGCATATTAAATAGGTTGTTGTGACCCTTCTTTTTGACCTTTACAAGACCTTTTGTTATGACCCTTCTGTCCACACTTCTTACAAGTGACTGATTGACCCACCCTTGCCATTTTCCCTTTGTTAGAAACTTCTTGAGCTAATTCATCTGCACTTTTCTTTCTCTTCTTTCTTGGTCTTCCAATTGGTTTATGATGTTTTGGTGGTATGAGAATCGTTGGACAAATAGATGGTGACCACATATTCCTACCATTGATTGGGTCAACTGTATTAGCATAAACTTTCTTCCAAGTGTCTAGCCAATACATTTTAGAAACCCATGTTTCTGGTAAGCCTACTTCAATTCCATGAGAAGCCATATCCCACATCACAGCCACAGCATGTTTACATGGCATTGAAATTAATTCCCACCTTCTACAAGAGCACGTTTTTTCATCAATTTGAACAATAAATTGTTCATCTGAAGGACCACTAACCTGATATTTACTCTGACCATTCCAGATGACATTCATATTAACTGCATCAACCTTTATCTTCTCAAATAATTTTGTAGCATTTGGGGTTAAAGGACCTTCACACTTTGAAATCAATTTGTGCACAGCCACAATCCTCTTCATCAAGTATTCTCTAATGAACTCCAAACAAGTTATAATTGGTTTGTCTCTTCCTTCTACTAATTGTTTGTTGAATACTTCACACAAGTTGTTTAAAAGTACATCACTTGTTGCCCTTCCTACATAATTCAAGTTCCAATTGCTATAAATACACATAGAACATAGACTTTTTGTTTGAAAATCAATAAAATGCAAATTGTTATACTTACTAGTAAAGTAAGCTCTACACCAATGCCTTGGTGGAATTTCTCTCAACCATTGATATAGTGTTGGGTCTGTGGATTCAACTTCCTTCATTGCTTTCTCAAAGTATGGCACAGTAGTTGAAGTAGCACATTTCCATAACAAATTCTTGAATAAATGTCCCCTCCATCTTGACCTCATGTTTTCATGCACATGCCTTAAACAATACCTGTGTTCAGCACTTGGAAAAACCTGTTGTAATGCTGGTATGATACCCTGAAGTATAAAAAAACATAATACCAAATTATCAGCAATAAGATAAATCTAAGTCATGTAAAATTTGAAATTTGAATGTGAAAAACATAAAAAAACATAAAAAACATAATACCTTCTGCCTATCACTGATGAATGTGAAATTTGAATTTGATGATAAATCTAAGTCATGTCCAAGACATTCCAAGAACCAGCACCAAGAGTTTTTGGTTTCAGCTTCCACCAAGGCATAGGCCACTGGATATATGCCATTGTTTGAGTCTATGCCTACAGCAGTCAAAACCTGTCCTGGAAAAGGACCTTTCATAAAGGATCCATCCAACCCTAATATAGGTCTACCACAAAGCTTAAACCCTTCCTTCAGAGCCCCTAAACAGATATATATTCTCCTAAACTGTCTGGTTTCACTAATGGGATTGCATTCATTCTCTACATCAATGGTCACAGTTGTTCCTGGGTTAGACCTTACCAATTCTTGACAATATTCTCTTAAAATTGCATATTGAGCCCTGTAGTGCCCATCAATCTTCTCTTTTGCCATTGTTTTTGCCCTGAAAACCTTTTGCATAGACAGTTGAATCTGGTGCTTCTTTTGAAACAAATCTTGGAGTGCTTTTAATGGAACATTAGGGTTAACTGCAACCATGGATTCAAACTCTTTAGCTAACCATGAGACTGTGCAAAACCGAATCTCCCTAGTTTGCAAGCATGTGTGTTCATTGATGTAAGTTTTTACAACCCAAGATCCCTCTCTATTTAAGTTAGATACATAAAGTACCCAAGGACAAGTGGTTGGTTTAACTCTCCCTTTAGTGGTAGGTTTGGTCAATAAAGCACCACTTTTCTGGGAATCTACAACTCTTTTGGATGTATTCTCTTGTGATATTACTTCACTACCCTTACTAGAATCACCACACTCAAATTCAGGTTTAAAACCTTCACAAACTACCCTAAATCGAATTGGATCATTTCTTAAAACCTTGAGTTGCCTTCTACTATCCACAGCCAATTTCTTCACAATTGCCTTAATTTCATCCCTATTAGCAAACTGTTGACCCACAAAGAAGGGTTCTACAATAGCATCTTTTCTCCTATTCTGTTTTTTCCTTTCTTTCTTAAAGCTCTCTTTAGTGGTGGGTCATTTTCCTCATCAGTGAGGCTATCAATTCATCGAGGTCAACATCTAATCCATTATCATCATCTTCACTATGTTCTTCTAAAGACTCTGAACCTATGTCATTATCCACATAAGTTTTGAACTCTTCCATATCAACCTGAACATCATCAATCATGTTATCTTCATCAATAAGGTAATCTGAATCCTCTTCTTCATCTTCTAATATATCATCGTCACTACCAATCCCTATACCTTGACTAGGATCCACAACACCTTGACTCGGTTCAATTCCAGCGTTATTAACATCTACATTAAAATCAAACAAAAAACCATTCGACATTACACCTCAATTTTAAGTAATATGCGACCATTAGAATCAAGAATCAATGAATCATGTTAACACTAACCTTCGTCACTAGCAAACCGTGGACTTGGAGAACGATTGAACCAATGCGACATCGAATCTGCTGTTAAAATTCGATTCCGACTTCAATCTCCTATTTGATTTGTTTAAGGTTCGATTGTTTAAGGTTTGAAAATGTTCCCTGTTTCCCTCTGATGTTCGATAGTCTACTAATATGAAAACCCTAAGTTGATTAAGATGGCAAATGACCAAAATAACCCTTGAAATTGAAAAGACAAAAATGCCCCTCACGTGAGGGGCACATGGGTGACACTTAACAGAATATTTGGATGGAGTTAGGGTCGGGGAGCAAAATCGAAAACAATGATAACCACAAGGAGGAAAAAGTCATTTTTAAACTATTGGAGTAAAATGGTTATTTTGTACAAACCACAGGGAGCAAAAACGATATTTACTCTAACTAAAATTACTATTTATTGATATATTTAAATTAATTTAAATCAAGAGATAATAGCAAAGAACAAACTTCACTAAATATTGACCAAGTTCATAATTTCGATTGTCGGTTGGTTCTCAGTTTTATAATTATGTTAAGTTAGATATCTTTAATGATTAAAGGTTAAAAGTTATATAATATTCTTAAGTTAAATATCTACCAAATTTAACTTTATAGGAAAAATTTCACAATATCATTTAAAATTATTTCAATTTGGTTACTCATATATATTTTGCTCAATTAGATCAAAAACTATCAAATTGAATTGTCATCAAAATTTTTTTTTGCGAAAAAAAATATGAAAAATATACGGGGGTCAAGATTTCTAACATATGTAATAATATTAAAAAAAATAAAAAAAATCTAAAATTCAAGTTTCACTCCAAATCAGCATAAAGGGAATTTCTTTTTTCCTAGCTAATTGAAACAAAAACATGCTAAAATTATGTTAAAATCTATAACTAAAATAAAACATGAAATATAAGTAATTAACTGGAAACATTTTTTTAACTAAGTGATTTGACTATAATAGTTTAATACTTTAACTTGTAAAGATACCCCAATAACTAATTAATTTGTTTTGAACGGTTAATTGAATCACTGACGGGCGACTAGCCCATCTAATCATCTTCATCACCTAAGTACGAATTCTAAAACAACCCTTAGAAGAAAACTCATATCATGTGAGAAAACTCAGTGACCCACCTGGAATCCTCTTTTTATTTTTATATCACATGTGTAATAACTAATTAATTAAGTTTTTAATTGTTTTCGAGTACCTTCCTTTTCTATAATTAACAATAATTCATACATATTAATTCATATTCTATTATTAAAGGTTGTGGTTATCGATTGGACATATGACCCGTAGCATTTAGTGTATTTGTGTAGGGTACCAAGGAGATGCACCTATCAAATATTTCCCTCAAATAGTCAAGTACAATATTTGTGCATGCGGTACAAGTGATAAATATTTTCGATAGCCTTTTGTCACTCATATAAATATATGTATTATAAGTGACATTGCATCATACATGCACGAAAAATAACCATCAAAAGATGGATAGAAAGATGTTACAACATCTCTTCTTCTTGTATAAATTTATGTTGAAATTACTAGGTTACTCTCATCAAAGTCATCATTGGAAGAACAAGAGCTTGAAATATATGAAATATGAATCCATGGTGGATAAGCACACATCAGAAGAGTTGAAGAACACTACTCTTGTCTTTGATGTTGAAGGAGGTTATTGAGGTCAAATTCACTCTTTCCTTACTTCATGCTAGTGGCTTTTGAAGGTGGTGGTGTGTTGAGAGGTTTAGTATTGTTCCTATTTTATCCTTTGGTTTGCTTGGTAAGCAAGGAAAGGGGGTTAAAGATTATGGTGTTTATATGTTTCTTTGGGGTTAAAAAAGATAACTTTTTGATTGGAAGGAGTGTTTTGCCAAAGTTCTTTATGGAGGATTTAGGGTTTGAAGGATTTGAGCTGGTGATGAGATGTGGGAGGAAGGTGGGGTTGAGTGAGTTGCCTAGGGTTATGGTTGAAGGGTTTCTGAAGGATTATTTGGATGTTGATTGTGTTTTTGGGAGAGATTTGAAGGTGGTTTGTGGGTATTATGTAGGGTTGATGGAGGATCATGTGACATCAAGATCAAGTTTCTTGAGGAATGATCTTGTGTTTAAAGAGATGAAAAATGATGGTCATCTCGTTGGTTTTGGGTCCTCAAACAATTTTCTTGATCACCAACTTTTCTCTATTTGCAAGGTACGTATGTAACATCTCTCTCTCTCTCCCTCTCTAGAACATTCTCTTCACAACTAATAATACATAACTACTTATGAGAAACACATGATGTATTTGTATTTATTTCTTTGAAAGACGGATATATCATATATATATATATATATCTATATATATATATATTTATTTATTGTTGTTCGTTTTTTCTCTCCCACTATTTTTGAGTATCTCTATCCCAACAAAAAAAATCAGTTTTTTGCGAAAATAGTTAAATCTTTTTTGTATCTAAACAATGATATAGACAAAATTAAGACAAAAAAGAGTTTTATGTGCCTCAATAGTTTTTTTTTTGTTTTTGTTTTCCTTTTGTGGGAATGTTGTCACATTATTGACTTTAATTTGTTGTTGTTGTAATCCTGGAGAAAACTTTTGTTGAAAAAAAACTATTTTCTAGAAGTGTATGCACTATGTACAAATGCGTTACACGGTCATATTCGAACACACATACATAATATGCATACATATATATATATATATGTGTATGTATATATGTGTGTGTATAATTTGAAATATGAGTCAATAGATATGACCACGTGTTTTTACTAACGTTGTGCCTTTATTTTTTGAGCACAAATACTACGGTTGCGGGCTCTAAATCATGAGAAGTATGGTCATGTTAAATAATTTTATGTACATATGAATTAAGCAAAAAGAATTATTAGGGTTTGTCAAATGTGTCCCTATATGCCTACATGTACATATAATAATTGTTTGAATTACATAGAAATAATCGAACACTGTCAAGTTTTTACAAACAGTAAAGAGTTTACTTTGTTTTATTTATATAAATAATAATGATCCTAGCTAGCTTGAAATCTGAAATTTAATGGTAACAATTACTTAGAGCACAGAGTCGACTTCTAATTTCTAAATATAGGAAGAAAGCTCGTGAAACGAATACGGTCAGCCACCTTCGTTACATCATGTACGTGATGGATAGATGGTGGTGTCACCTTACAAAAATACATATTTGTTCTATATGAGCATTAAAACATGATTAAAAGCTATTTTTTATAATTTTAATACTCCTTTATAGTCTACTTATATTAACTGTTTACATAAGAATTTGTCCATTTATTTGTATAGACTTTGATAGAAGTTCGGTCATTTTCGTTATTCTTGAAATTTATAAAAAGATTAATTGTTAAAAATATATTTTTCTAGAAGAGTTCGCTAAATTTTAAAATCATTAACAATATAACAATGTAGTTATGTATTTTTATATAAAATAAAACAATAAAACAGATTTGAGAACTAAGTTAGTGATAGAATAGAAAGAAGCTAGTAGTGATAGGAACATAAGGATGATATGACCAACTTAAATGCATAAATGGAGGATTACGACTCCTAACGCTCTTAATAAAGTTATTTAGCTTATTTTTTAGGCCTCAAACGAAACTTTAGTTTCCTTTATCTTTTAAAAACTTCTAGGATAACAATCACATATAAATCAACATCACTTAATTGTCAATTTATAAATAACATGTAAAAAAATGAATGTAAAAAACTATATATATAATATATAAAAGCTAGGTTTACTGGTTATACCACAACACAACCATCCTACTTGTTTAGGTTTGTCATTCAACATTTGTATTTGAGAAAATATATAAAATTCAAGAATTTCAAGAAGAATATTTCTATATATCTCTCAGAAATAAAAAAATAAAATTCGTGTTAAAGAAAATGTCTTTAAAAGGAGCTTGTTTTCATTCTTTTCAGGAGATATACTTAGTAAGCGAAGCCGAAAAGAGAAGATGGAGAGCCCTCCCAAGACACAAGTACCCGAAACCATTGCTTTTTCACGACGGACGAATCGCATTTAAGCCAACTTTTCTCGCAACATTAGCCATGATCACATGGGTTCCATTCGGATTGTGGCTCGGCCTTTTAAGGATGATAATAACGATATCTTTTCCATACCCCATAGCGATCCCAGTCTTGTCCTTCACAGGGATGAGAGGTAGAGTATACGTCCATCCCTCTGTTAGACACAGACTGGGAGTACCGTCTACAAATGCTCAAATCAAGGGCAAGGGCACGTTACACGTGTGCAATCATAAAACATTACTAGATCCAATTTACATTTCTATGGCGATAATGAAACCCGTAACCGCCCTCACGTATAGCTTGAGCCGATTCTCCGAGTTCTTTTCGCCCTTAAAGACTTTTCGGTTGACTAGGAGCAAAGAAAAAGACTCAAAGATCATAGAAATGTTACTTGACCAAAGTCATGACCTTGTGGTTTGCCCTGAAGGGACTACTTGTAGGGAACCTTATGTTCTTCGATTTAGCCCGTTGTTCGCGGAAATTAGCGACGACTTTGTCCCTGTCGCTTTGGATGCTACGGTCAGTATGTTTTACGCCACGACCGCAGGTGGTTTCAAGTTTTTGGACCCTGTGTTCTTCGTCTTGAATCCGATGGCGATCTACCACGTCAAGATTCTCGAGAAGTTGCCACATGCGAATGCTCGTGCGCGATCGAGGATTGAGGTTGCCAATCAAGTTCAAAAACAGATTGCTGAAGCATTAGGGTTTCAGTGTGCGAATCTAACAAGAAGAGATAAGTACATGACATTGGCAGGAAATGAAGGTGTGGTTTAGAAGACCTCGTAAATCGACACATAAGAATATTGTTGTTACATATTGTATAACTTATATGCCTCTTATATTTTTATATGATATGTTTTTTTTCGTGTATATATATATACTAGGTTAGTCTCCGTGTATTACACGGATTATATAAATAAAATATTAAATAATTAGTACTAAAAATTTATGTATTATAAAATAATGCTGAAGATAAAATAAATAGTTACTTTAAGTAAATAAATAATTATGTATTTTTCTTAAACTTTTGTTTTATCAAAAATTATGATTTTTAAATATTTTTTTTAAGAAATATGATAAAAAAAGTTCATCGTATTCTGTATTTTATAATTTTTTTGTTTTTAGAATTGTGTTTTTAATTAAAAATAGGTTTTTAATTTATTAAATTATATATTTTATTTGAATATGATACGAGTAATATTAGTAGTATTCAATATTATTATTAACAATATAGAGAAATGAGAAAGTAAGTATATAAGTCTTATAATTGTTTCATACTTATTTTAGTTTTTTTATAGATAGATGGATAGGCTAAAAACCATTAATTAAACGTATTATAGTTAGCAATATACACGAAAAGTTACAGTATAATATTTTAATATAAAATACAATTAAAGTTATATATACGTAATATTTCAAGAAATGAAACAATTTTACTATTTTTAACTCTCTTATCTAAATAGTTTTACTTTTAAACCTTCGTTTAAGATTTTTTTTTATAAAAATATTTTTTTAAAACGCTTGTTTGTAATGATTCTGGTTGTTTTATTAGACAGTTTTTAAAAAATTCACACCGTTTATAACTTTTTAAAAACAAAATAATTTAAAATATTTTATTTGAAAATGTTTAGTGTTTTAGAAAATTTCATATTATATAAATTTTACTTTTTTATACTTTAGATTTTAATTGAAAGATTTGATTTCTAATTTCCTTAATAAAATCTATTTTAAAAAGATATTTGATTTTAAAAAAATTTAGATAAGAGAGAGAAATATAGCAATTAATAACATTTAATTTTAATAAGAGAGAGAAATTTATATGAGTATTTAAATTACTATAATACCCTTTTGGAGGGAAATTGATATATGAATGTTTAGAAAAATAACAAGCGGCAAAAAAGTGGGATAAAAAAAGGACAAGTGCAAAGAAAACCTTGTTTTATTAGATACTAGGTTAGAGCCATGTATTACATGGGTGGAATAAATAAAACATATCAAAACCATTAGTTTTTTAAATATTTTATTTTTAAATTTAATTAGCTATTGGTGAAATAAAAATATAATAAATATTTAAAAGTTATAACAAAAAATAAAATCTAAAATTATTACTCTATATTTAAAGATAAAATAAGTCTAAAATCATATAATTTAGTATATTAATAAATTATTAAAAAAAGAATATTTATATTTTAGATGTTTAATATTTTAATTTACTTATTTAAAATAATTATCATTTAATATGAGAGAGACAATAAACATAAATGTATATATATTTGTTTTAAGATCTTTTAGTAAAAAGGAAAGTCAAATTGATTATTTTTATAATTTTTGTATTTATTATGAGAGAGAGGCGGGAAAATGATTTTTCGGATATGCTAAAATGATGACACGTGTCATTTGATATGCTAGATTGATGACACGTGTCAAAAGAAAACCTTCTTTTATTAGATGTTATAGATATAGATATATATAGGTGAATTTGTTTGATACCAATTTTCTGGATTTATTAACGAGAAAAATGTGTATATACTTTTAGTGATGTTAATTTGTTATAAATTATATCAAACCAAAATGGTAAAGTTAAATTGTATAAATAATAGAGAGTTCAGTTAAAAGCATTTGTAATGAAGTGTTTTTGAAAGTGCTGAACATTGAGCAGAAATCTAAGTATCTACAAATGAACAGTCCACAAACGACACATTGCACAAGCCCATTCGTGAGAGTTTTGAAGGAACACACTAATTTAAATTGTGAAAATGCACCACTAATAGTAACATTTCTTGTAGTGTGTTCTTTTAAAATAAGCAATTGTGTATATCGTCTATCTTTAAGCAACTCTCTATTTCGGTAACAAAAATGGTTGAAGCAATCAAAGTTTCTTCTTTTTCGTGGCTGAAAAAAAGGGCAAATTGGTGGGGTTTTTCTTATTTTTATAAATTTCCTTTGTAATGTGTGGTGAGCTGGCGTCAGTATTTTGCTAGTGGCCAAAGTTTTTTTAATAAATATTATGTCGTTTAAAAAATATATATTTTTTATAAATTTGTAAAATTAAATATTTTCTAAAGCAAAAGCTAAATACATAATATGAGGCGTTCAACAGTTGAGTTTACAAATTATTCGTTTTATTTGGTTATGAAATTTCTTTTGGGGCTAACCATCAACCGAATTTGCAATAAGCTTAACTTAACCGAATTAAATCGTCTAAACCGAAGTATTTGATTTATACACTTTAGTTAAACCGGTTATTATTTGGTTTATTCGAATAACCTAACCAAATAACTAAGATATTATGTAACCGCTAACTGAAATGAAACCAAATTCATAATGCAGATATGGTTAGAAACAAATTGGAAACCGGACTAATAATTCGGTTTGGTTTTTTTTCGGTTTCGGATTTGGTTCGGTTTTCAATTATTTTGGTTTTCAATTATTTTTGGTCTGGTTTTTTTAACACCTCTTATAATTTATAATGTGTTTAAGCATATTTAAGAAAATATATAATGTTAGAAGTTAAAACAAGGGATATATGCAATTTTTCATTTCTTAAAAGGTTGAGTTATGTCTAGTTAATCTTTAAAATTTCTAACTTCTAAATAACTGGAATCTTCAATAAAATTAATAAAGTTTAAGATCTTTTAAAACTTAAATAGAATTGAAGGATATTCTTTAACATGTCACTACAAGAAATGTCACCTTTAGAGGCGACACCTTTAGCGGCGACAGAGAGCATTAGCGGCGATAGCCTTTAGCGGCGACAGTCGCCGCTAATAGTCAACGATCCGTCTGGGGAAGCTAAACTTAGATTTGGCCGTTGAACCTCTGCTAGATCTGACGGCTGCCATTTAATCGTACGAGAACCTTTAGCGGCGACACCTTTAGCGGTGACATGTCGCCGCTAAAGGGTGCAGTTCTTCTAAAACCGGGAATATCTTCCTTTTTCCCCTCTTTCCCTCCACACCACATCTCCATTCCCGCTAACCACACTGCTGAAGCTCCGGTGACCACCATTTCACAACCACCATTCCGTTCATCATCTACTGTAACATCTCGTATTTTGCGACGTTTAATAAGGAAAATAATAATAATAATAATAATAATAATAATAATAATAATAATAATAATAATAATAATAATAAAAATAATAATAATAATAATAATGGTAATAATAATAATAATATAACAATAATATAATGATAATAGTGGTAATAATAATAATAATTATAATAATAATAATAATAATAATAATAATAATAATAATAATAATAATGGTAATAATAATAATAATAACAATAATAACAATAACAATAATAATAATAATAATAATAATAATATAATAATAATAATAATAATAATAATAATCATAATAATAATAAAGTCCAGGGTGATTCTTGTAATTTATCAAACTTCAAAAGAAAACTTATAACATAAAATGTTAAAAATGAAACCGCAGGGACCAATTGTGTAATTTTAAACTTTTCAAAATCCACCCCCGCCACCCTCGTGTTTCCGGCCGAGGATTCCGGCCACCGCCGGCCACTCTCCGGCGACCTTCAAACGCCCAAAATACGCGGATTTCATTCAAATTAAAGGTCCCGACAGCCTCGCGACAAGGATTCGAACCTATGGACCCATAGAATTCGAAAATCGAACTCAATAGGCGGTTTAATTCGAACCCGCTTAACCCATTCAAAAATCAATCGAATGGAGCGTTTGGCATCGAATTACACACTATAAATAGAGGGCAAACGATCATTCACCCGCACACAAACTTTCTGTAAACTCAAATTGATCAACACACACACAAACATCGAATTCAAGCGCCGTCTTCATCGCGACCTGCAACTTGATCGAGAACAACCTTCGGAGTTCTCTTAATCCAATTGATATAGGCTTTCGTTTGTAATCATCTCTAGAAGCTTTCTGTGGAATTAATTGGAATATCATCAACGAATCATCTCGAATCCATATCTCCTCTGCGCGGTTGTTCTTGATCTTATTCTCTATCGAATTAACATCGAATCAGGTAATTGAACACTCCATTGTATTCGATTTTACATGGGGATCAAAAGCCCCATGAAATTGAACATTAACAGATTCGAATTGATCCTCAATTGGATCAAATCAAATCTAGGGTTTATGTGAATTTGGGATGAATTTCAATTGGTGTTTAAAAGAAATTAAAACAGAATATTATCACGGCTCAGGCCCTTGTTCCACTGGTCACTGCGTTCCATGTTAAACAGGAGGTCCCGGGTTCGACCCCGGGCACCCCCTTATATTTTTAAAATGCCTTTTTAAGCTTTAAAAAATTATAAAAAATTCCTAAAAATTATAAAATTAATTTTATAAACTCTGATTTTTTTAAAGTTATCAAACAAATTTTTGTAAAATTATTTCTTTGAAACACTTAATTTTTATATATAAAATATCAAATAACAAATATTATAATTAGTTTATTTTTACCAAAATAAACTTTAAATAGTCAAAATTACTACGTTATTATTTGTCATTACGTTACCTTAATTATAATTTATTTATGTCAATTATGAAATGTTATTTACATTTTATAAATTTAATCATTTTATAAAAATTTAATAATTTTTATAAAATGGATTAATTAATCTTTCTTTTATTGTATAACAATATATATATACGATCTTGATAACTAATCCCAAATTCCATCAAGACCCTAGTTTCTCGTTAAAAACGTAAAGATAATATTAACCAACTTAAATCTCGTCAATATATATATATATATTCTTAGGTATCTCGTGAAGGACTACGCTGAACGACGATTATTATATTTCTTATTAATCATCCATCATATACTTAATTACCAAGTGAGTATTTCTATACCCATTTTATTATTTCACACACTTTTGGGTGAAACATGTTACCGTATAAACGTTACACTTGTAACACGTTTGATTCTTGTAAACTTATGGCAATTTGCTTGTGTGTTGTGATTAGTTGAATCTTGTAGCTACCATGTAATGTCGAATATATGTACAATCATTAACTATTGCTAGCCTGGCGACGTCATAGATCTATGGGCCTGACAAGCCTGCTTGGTTGATCCGAGTACACTTAGCTAATCGTATATACTTTTAACGTTAATAGAATATTAACGTCGTTTGATACTTGTAAAACATTGTCAAGGTTTGATTGTGCATTCTGTCTTACATCCCTAGTTACCTTGTTCTCTAATTTACAACATGAATTGTCATCTTTTATATACTTATGTATGAAAAACTATAGAATGCTCACCAACAATATGTTGACCTTTTATTTTTAACATGTTTCAGGCAATAGCGTTATGTGGCTGTGAACAATCGTAACTCTCACGCCTCGACGATTCCGCCGTCAAGGTTGGGTGTGACAGATTGGTATCAGAGCCCATAACTATAGGATTTAGGTTATTAATGATGACCTAGACTATAGCTTATGCATGCATCTTATAGTATTTTTATCTTGTAAATACATGGTTTGCATATTACATAATGCTATGCCTTCTTATGTGCAATTTGATGCCTTAGCATAGGATTGCCTAAACTTAGTTACTTGTCTCCCTAAACTTATCTTTGACTCTCCCCGAACATAAAACCTCTCTATCTTATTCTCGACGACACGTGGAATCGTATACTTATGCTTATGACTTGGATCTTTAGACGTTATGTCTAATCTATATAAATCTCATCAAGGTTTTGATTCCATGAACCTAAGAAATATTGTGTGACACATAGACACCTGTATTCTGGATTTCCTGGCAAAAAAAAAAGCCTTCGGGCTAAGGCAAGCGTATTCGTATAAATCTCATTGAGGGGCCCGTTACGCTTACCTGGGATTTCTGGGATGAGTGATAAACTATGGTCAAAATACACAAATCTCTAAGGCAAATGAATCATTTACCTTGACGTGTCCACGGTTCCAATGATAATGCGTTATCAAATGGGATCATTCCGTGTACCTTACAACCTTTAGCCTACCTTTGTCTAAACTAATATTCTTTGTTATCCTCACTCCCGTAACTAGCTCATTTTTGTATGTCCAGCATGTCTCGACAACTTGCAAAACGTGGAAACTCCAACCGCAAGCTGGCAGCAATGATCGCCAAACAAATGGCTGCTGTGCTCCCAACCATGGTTGCTGAACTTACTAGCACCATGATGGCTAATAGCAACAACAACACCAATGGAAACAACAACGGTGCTCAAGGAGAAAATAGCAACAGCCGAAACGGGAACGATCGTACTTGCACCTTCAACACTTCAACTCGTGCAAACCCACCAACTTTAGTGGCAAGGAAGGAGCCACTGGTCTTCTTGAGTGGTTCGAAGGCATGGAGAACACTTTCGCCAATTGTGAGTGTCCCGAGGCACTCAAAGTCCGTTATGCCACTAGTATGCTCCAACAAAGGGCACTTACCTGGTGGAATAGCGAGAAGAGAAACCGAGGAGCTGATGCTATTTCGGCACTCTCTTGGGATGAATTCAAGAACATCGCTATCGCGAAGTTTTGCCCGAGAAGCGAATTACAAAAGTTGGAAGAAGAATTCTGGAACTTGAAGCAAGATGGGGGTGATCATTTGGCCTACTCAACTAGGCATCATGAGTTGAGTCTACTATTGACCCATATGGTTGACACTGTCCCCCGCAACATCGAGAAGTTCATAAAGGGTGTACCACCCCAAATCCAAGATGCTGTGGTGGGTAGCCGACCCACAACTTTGGAGGAGGCAATTACTATCACAGCGCAGCTCACTGAGAATCATATTAGAGCTGGCACTATGTCGGCAAAGGGTTCAAAGACTACTGTGAAGGCGACACCCGAGGCAACAAAGGATGTAAAGGCTGAGTCGTCTTCCCAAACAAGAAGCGTAAGTTCACAACAACACGCAACTACGCTGTGACCACTCCAAATCCTCCTCAAAACAAATGGTGGTGGCAAATCAAGCTCCCATGGCTAAGTTTATACGGGTTCTCAGCCAATGTGTAACACGTGCAAGTACCATCATGCGGGCAACGTTCCATGCCGAATCTGCTCGTTGTGTGGAAAGTATGGCCATTTGGTGACTACTTGTCTGCGTGCACCAAACAACGCTGCAATGCTTGCCAACCGAACCTGTTACAACTGTGGCGAGCCTGGTCATATTCGTCCGCAATGCCCTCGCAATACGGGCAACGTGCCACCAGCTCGTGAAAGGGCTTTCAATATCAACGCCAACCAAGCACAAGTCAGCAATGACGTTGTGAATGGTACGACGAAGAACCCCGTTTGAAATCATTTCTTGTATTATTGATGTTTTCCATCTTTGTAATCATCGTATCAATAATAAAAATCTTTTTTTACCGAACAGTATGTATCTTGTAAATAATCATTACGCATCTGTATTATTTGATTCGGGTGCGGATAAGAGTTTCGTGTCGCTAGAATTCGAGCCTGTACTTTCTAAATCACGTATTAATCTGGAAAGACCCTACACGGTCGAAGTCGCCGATGGAAAACCCATTGTCGTTGATGCCATAATACGTGATTGCATCATAAGCTTTAACGAGCACGAATTCCCTATTGATCTATTCCTATGAAACTCGGAAGCTTCGACGTCATCATTGGAATGGATTGGCTAGTCAAACATCATGCTGAGATCGTATGTTTGAGAAGTGTATTCGAATACCGTTACCATCCGGGATACTTTGAAAGTGTTCGGCGAGAAACCATCACAAGGACTCAAACTCATGTCTTGCACTCAGCCCGAAAGTGCTAAGCAAGAAGTATATAGCCTTCTTGGCTTACGTGTCAACAAAAGCCAAAGGGAAAGAACTTAAGGATGTCCCTATTGTACGAGACTTTCCTGAAGTATTCCCGATGACCTTAGTGGTTTACCTCCCGTACGTGAAGTTGAATTTAAAATTGATTTGATACCGGAGCACAACCCGTGGCTAAGTCACCATATCGGCTTGCACCATCGAATTGCAAGAACTCTCTAGCCAACTCCAGGAATTATCCGAAAAAGGGTTATCCGCCCTAGTTCTTCTCCTTGGGGAGCACCTGTCTTATTTGTGAAGAAGAAAGATGGGTCATTCCGTATGTGTATCGATTACCGAGAGCTCAACAAGTTGACCATCAAAAACCGGTATCCTCTTCCTCGTATCGACGATCTGTTTGATCAACTTCAAGGAGCTACTATATTCTCGAAGATTGATCTACGTCTGGATATCATCAGTTACGAGTCCATGATGATGACATCCCCAAGACCGCATTTCGTACTCGTTATGGGCACTATGAGTTTACGGTGATGCCTTTTGGCTTGACGAATGCTCCTGCTGTTTTCATGGATCTCATGAATCGAGTATGCAAGCCTTATCTAGATAAGTTTGTGATCGTCTTCATTGACGACATTCTCATCTACTCCAAAACCAACGCCGAGCATGAACTGCATTTGCGACAAGTTCTTGAACTGTTGAAGAAAGAACAATTGTACGCGAAGTTCTCGAAGTGTGATTTCTGGCTCAAGGAGGTTCAATTCCTAGACACGTGGTGAATAGCCAAGGAATTCACGTTGACCCTGCAAAGGTGGAAGCTGTGAAGAATTGGTGTGTTCCCACGACACCGACCGAATTCGTTCTTTCCTTGGTCTTGCTGGTTATTATCGGCGATTCATCGCCAACTTTTCGAGGATCGCGAAGCCGCTCACTTCCTTAACACAAAAGTATAAACCATTCAAGTGGGGGCCCGAACAAGAGGAGCGTTTGAAACTTAAAACACAAACTAAGCAATGCTCCTATCTTGACCCTACCCGATGGAAACGATGATTTCACCGTATATTGTGATGCTTCAAAACAAGGTCTTGGTTGTGTTCTTATGCAACGAGGAAAGGTGATAGCTTATGCATCAAGACAATTGAAGGTTCACGAGGTGAATTACACGACTCATGATCTTGAACTCGGTGCTGTGGTTTTTCGCTTTGAAGATCTGGCGACATTATCTTTACGGGACGAAATGCATAGTCTACACCGACCACAAAAGTCTCCAGCACGTGTTTAACCAAAAGATCTTAACATGAGACAAAGACGTTGGATCGAGTTAATCAGCGACTACGACTGTGACATTCGCTATCATCCTGGAAAGGCGATGTTGTAGCCGACGCGCTGAGTCGCAAGGTCCATAACAAAACTGTCTCACTACAAGGGATCCGAGATCAAAGACAGTGGTTTTCACACGTTAAGAGAATTTGATACCGAGGTTCGTGTGGATATTAACGAGGCTACTATCATGCTCCAAAACATAAGAATTGATAGTGATCTCGAGTTATGCATTCGCAAGGCTCAACAAGCGGCAATAACCGACGAAGGAAGTAATGAGGATTTGGTGTCTAACGTTCGATCACAACTGGAGGAAAAACCAAACGGCCTATGGTACTTTATGAATCGACTTTGGATTCCAAACCGTAATAACCTTCGACACTCATCTTGGACGAAGCTCATCACACCCGATATTCTATTCATCCTGGTTCCGATAAAATGTACATGGATTTGCGTGTCAATATTGGTGGCCTGGAATGAAGAAAGATATCGCGGTTCATGTCTCCAAATGTCTCACGTGTGCAAAAGTCAAGCCGAGCATCAACGACCAAGTGGTTTACTTGAACAACCTGAAATCCCTATGTGGAAATGGGAACATGTATCCATGGATTTCATAACCAAGTTACCACGTACTCCTCGTGGTCATGATAGTATATGGGTGATTGTGGACCGTTTGACTAAGACGGCACATTCATACCTATACGAGACACCTACAAGGTTCAAGACTAGCTCGTATATACATTGATGAAATTGTGAGTCGTCATGGCGTACCCTTACACATCATTTCCGATCGAGATGCTCGTTTCACTTCGCACTTTTGGTCATCTATGCAA
This sequence comes from Flaveria linearis, assembly GCA_024085815.1. Lineage (NCBI taxonomy): Eukaryota > Viridiplantae > Streptophyta > Magnoliopsida > Asterales > Asteraceae > Flaveria > Flaveria linearis. The sequence continues at coordinate 42,958 of JABSNV010000102.1, forward strand.
GAACTCTTGGGTACTCAATTGGATTTAAGTACGGCTTACCATCCTCAACTGATGGTCAAACCGAACGAACAATCCAAACCCTTGAGGATTTACTACGATTGTGTGTCCTTGACTTTGGTGGTAATTGGGATACGCATTTACCTCTAGCGGAATTTTCGTATACAATAGTTATCACTCGAGTATCAAGATGGCACCGTTCGAAGCACTTTATGGTCGTAAATGCCGATCGCCGATCTGTTGGACCGACATTGGTGAAAACTTTATCACTGGTCCTGAACTTATACAGAAACGACCGATAAAGTTTCTATCATCCGCAAGAACCTTGAAGTGGCAAGAAGTCGGCAAAAGAGTTATGCCGATAAGCATCGTAAACCGTTGGAGTTTCAAGTTGGTGATATGGTTCTTCTTAAGGTTTCACCATGGAAAGGTGTTTATTCGCTTGGAAAGAAGGGTAAACTAGCCCCAAGATTTGTAGGACCTTTCAAATCCTGAAAAGGATTGGGAAAGTGGCTTATAAACTGAACTACCTTCCGACCTCAGTGAAGTTCATCCTGTATTCCATGTCTCAAATTTAAGAAAGTGTTTGGCCGACGAGAGTCTGCATGTTCCACTGGAAGACATCCGGATCGACGAGTCATTGCACTTCATCGAGAAACCTGTCGAGATTATGGATCGCATCATAAGAAGACTAGGACCACAACTACTCCAATTGTCAAGGTTCGTTGGGAGAACAAGTGTGGAGCTGAGTTCACGTGGGAGAGGGAAGATCATATGAAGGAGAGATACCCGTATTTATTCGTTTAGTTCATTTTTAATTTCTAGACGAAATTCTTAAAGTAGGGGAGACGGAAACATCTTGTATTAATGTTTATTCTTAATCAATAAGAAAGCTTATATTTTGAAGCCACACACTTTAGACTCTCTTTTTACCTCTAATGGCTCTGCCATTGCACATAAGTAAACACTAAAGTAGCCAGCTTAATCGTGATGAATTTTCCTCTTTTGCTACCTTATCAAAACCTGAAAGTTCTCCAAGTGTCCTCATCTTTTCGTCTCAGCCTTCTCGAAACAAATTTCGGGACGAAATTTCCTAAAGTAGGGGAGACTGTAACATCTCGTATTTTGCGACGTTTAATAAGGAAATAATAATAATATAATAATAATATAATAATAATATAATAATAATAATAATAATAATAAAAATAATAATATAATAATAATGGTAATAATAATAATAATAATAACAATAATAATAATGATAATAGTGGTAATAATAATAATAATTATATAATAATAATAATATAATAATAATATAATAATAATAATAATAATAATGGTAATAATAATAATAATAACAATATAACAATAACAATAATAATAATAATAATAATAATAATAATAATAATAATAAAATAATAATATCATAATAATAATAAAGTCCAGGGTGATTCTTGTAATTTATCAAACTTCAAAGAAAACTTATACATAAAATGTTAAAATGAAACCGCAGGGACCAATTGTGTAATTTTAAAATTTTCAAAATCCACCCCCGCCACCCTCGTGTTTTCCGGCCGAGGATTCCGGCCACCGCCGGCCACTCTCCGGCGACCTTCAAACGCCCAAAATACGCGGATTTCATTCAAATTAAAGGTCCCGACAGCCTCGCTACAAGGATTCGAACCTATGGACCCATAGAATTCGAAAATCGAACTCAAATAGGCGGTTTATTCGAACCCGCTTAACCCATTCAAAAATCAATCGAATGGAGCGTTTGGCATCGAATTACACACTATAAATAGAGGGCAAACGATCATTCCCCGCACACAAACTTTCTGTAAACTCAAATTGATCAAACACACACACAAACATCGATTCAAGCGCCGTCTTCATCGCGACCTGCAACTTGATCGAGAACAACCTTCGGAGTTCTCTTAATCCAAATTGATATAGGGCTTTCGTTTGTAATCATCTCTAGAAGCTTTCTGTGGAATTAATTGGAATATCATCAACGAAATCATCTCGAATCCATATCTCCTCTGCGCGGTTGTTCTTGATCTTATTCTCTATCGATTAACATCGAATCAGGTAATTGAACACTCCATTGTATTCGATTTTACATGGGGATCAAAGCCCCATGAAATTGAACATTAACAGATTCGAATTGATCCTCAATTTGGATCAAATCAAATCTAGGGTTTATGTGAATTTGGGATGAATTTCAATTGGTGTTTAAAGAAATTAAAACAGAATATTATCACGGCTCAGGCCCTTGTTCCACTGGTCACTGCGTTCCATGTTAAACAGGAGGTCCCGGGTTCGACCCCGGGCACCCCCTTATATTTTAAAATGCCTTTTTAAGCTTTAAAAAAATTATAAAAAATTCCTAAAAATTATAAAAATTAATTTTATAAACTCTGATTTTTTTAAAGTTATCAAACAATTTTTGTAAATTATTTCTTTGAAACACTTAATTTTTATATAAAATATCAATAACAAATATTATAATTAGTTTATTTTTACCAAAATAAACTTTAATAGTCAAATTACTACGTTTATTATTTGTCATTACGTTACCTTTAATTATAAATTTATTTATGTCAATTATGAAATGTTATTTACATTTTATAAATTTAATCATTTTATAAAAATTTAATAATTTTTATAAAATGGATTAATTAATCTTTCTTTTATTGTATAACAATATATATATACGATCTGATAACTAATCCCAAATTCCATCAAAGACCCTAGTTTCTCGTTAAAAACGTAAAGATAATATTAACCAACTTAATCTCGTCAATATATATATATATATATTCTTAGGTATCTCGTGAAGGACTACGCTGAAACGACGATTATTATATTTCTTATTAATCATCCATCATATACTTAATTACCAAGTGAGTATTTCTATACCCATTTTATTATTTCACACACACTTTTGGGTGAAACATGTTACCGTATAAACGTTACACTTGTAAACACGTTTGATTCTTGTAAACTTATGGCAATTTGCTTGTGTGTTGTGATTAGTTGAATCTTGTAGCTACCATGTAATGTCGAATATATGTACATCATTAACTATTGCTAGCCTGGCGACGTCATAGATCTATGGGCCTGACAAGCCTGCTTGGTTGATCCGAGTACACTTAGCTAATCGTATATACTTTTAAACGTTAATAGAATATTAACGTCGTTTGATACTTGTAAACTTGTCAAGGTTTGATTATGCATTCTGTCTTACATCCCTAGTTACCTTGTTCTCTAATTTACAACATGAATTGTCATCTTTTATATACTTATGTATGAAAAACTATAGAATGCTCACCAACAATATGTTGACCTTTTATTTTTAACATGTTTCAGGCAATAGCGTTATGTGGCTGTGAACAATCGTAACTCTCACGCCTCGACGATTCCGCCGTCAAGGTTGGGGTGTGACAGATTGGTATCAGAGCCCATAACTATAGGGATTTAGGTTATTAATGATGACCTAGACTATAGCTTATGCATGCATCTTATAGTATTTTTTATCTTGTAAATACATGGTTTGCATATTACATAATGCTATGCCTTCTTATGTGCAATTTGATGCCTTAGCATAGGATTGCCTAAACTTAGTTACTTGTCTCCCTAAACTTATCTTTGACTCTCCCCGAACATAAAACCTCTCTATCTTATTCTCGACGACACGTGGAATCGTATACTTATGCTTATGACTTGGATCTTTAGACGTTATGTCTAATCTATATAAATCTCATCAAGGTTTTTGATTCCATGAACCTAAGAAATATTGTGTGACCATAGACACCTGTATTCGGATTTCCTGGCAAAAAAAAAGCCTTCGGGCTAAGGCAAGCGTATTCGTATAAATCTCATTGAGGGCCCGTTACGCTTACCTGGGGATTTCTGGGATGAGTGATAAACTATGGTCAAATACACAAATCTCTAAGGCAAATGAATCAATTTACCTTGATGTGTCCACGGTTCCAAATGATAATGCGTTATCAAATGGGATCATTCCGTGTACCTTACAACCTTTAGCCTACCTTTGTCTAAACTAATATTCTTTGTTATCCTCACTCCCGTAACTAGCTCATTTTTGTATGTCCAGCATGTCTCGACAACTTGCAAACGTGGAAACTCCAACCGCAAGCTGGCAGCAATGATCGCCAAACAAATGGCTGCTGTGCTCCCAACCATGGTTGCTGAACTTACTAGCACCATGATGGCTAATAGCAACACAACACCATGGAAACAACAACGGTGCTCAAGAGAAAATAGCAACAGCCGAAACGGGAACGATCGTACTTGCACCTTCAAACACTTCAACTCGTGCAAACCCACCAACTTTAGTGGCAAGGAAGGAGCCACTGGTCTTCTTGAGTGGTTCGAAGGCATGGAGAACACTTTCGCCAATTGTGAGTGTCCCGAGGCACTCAAAGTCCGTTATGCCACTAGTATGCTCCAACAAAGGGCACTTACCTGGTGGAATAGCGAGAAGAGAAACCGAGGAGCTGATGCTATTTCGGCACTCTCTTGGGATGAATTCAAGAACATCGCTATCGCGAAGTTTTGCCCGAGAAGCGAATTACAAAAGTTGGAAGAAGAATTCTGGAACTTGAAGCAAGATGGGGTGATCATTTGGCCTACTCAACTAGGCATCATGAGTTTGAGTCTACTATTGACCCATATGGTTGACACTGTCCCCCGCAACATCGAGAAGTTCATAAAGGGTGTACCACCCCAAATCCAAGATGCTGTGGTGGGTAGCCGACCCACAACTTTGGAGGAGGCAATTACTATCACAGCGCAGCTCACTGAGAATCATATTAGAGCTGGCACTATGTCGGCAAAGGGTTCAAAGACTACTGTGAAGGCGACACCCGAGGCAACAAGGATGTAAGGCTGAGTCGTCTTCCCAAAACAAGAAGCGTAAGTTCACAACACACGCAACTACGCTGTGACCACTCCAAATCCTCCTCAAAAACAAATGGTGGTGGCAAATCAAGCTCCCATGGCTAAAGTTATACGGTTTCTCAGCCAATGTGTAACACGTGCAAGTACCATCATGCGGGCAACGTTCCATGCCGAATCTGCTCGTTGTGTGGAAAGTATGGCCATTTGGTGACTACTTGTCTGCGTGCACAACAACGCTGCAATGCTTGCCAACCGAACCTGTTACAACTGTGGCGAGCCTGGTCATATTCGTCCGCAATGCCCTCGCAATACGGGCAACGTGCCACCAGCTCGTGAAAGGGCTTTCAATATCAACGCCAACCAAGCACAAGTCAGCAATGACTTGTGAATGGTACGACGAAGAACCCCGTTTGAAATCATTTCTTGTATTATTGATGTTTTCTATCTTTGTAATCATCGTATCAATAATAAAATCTTTTTTTTACCGAACAGGTATGTATCTTGTAAATAATCATTACGCATCTGTATTATTTGATTCGGGTGCGGATAAGATTTTCGTGTCGCTAGAATTCGAGCCTGTACTTTCTAAATCACGTATTAATCTGGAAAGACCCTACACGTCGAAGTCGCCGATGGAAAACCCATTGTTGTTGATGCCATAATACGTGATTGCATCATAAGCTTTAACGAGCACGAATTCCCTATTGATCTTATTCCTATGAAACTCGGAAGCTTCGACGTCATCATTGGAATGGATTGGCTAGTCAAACATCATGCTGAGATCGTATGTTTTGAGAAGTGTATTCGAATACCGTTACCATCCGGGGATACTTTGAAAGTGTTCGGCGAGAAACCATCACAAGGACTCAAACTCATGTCTTGCACTCAAGCCCGAAGTGCTTAAGCAAGAAGTATATAGCCTTCTTGGCTTACGTGGTCAACACAAAAGCCAAAGGGAAAGAACTTAAGGATGTCCCTATTGTACGAGACTTTCCTGAAGTATTCCCGATGACCTTAGTGGTTTACCTCCCGTACGTGAAGTTGAATTTAAAATTGATTTGATACCGGGAGCACAACCCGTGGCTAAGTCACCATATCGGCTTGCACCATCGGAATTGCAAGAACTCTCTAGCCAACTCCAGGAATTATCCGAAAAAGGGTTTATCCGCCCTAGTTCTTCTCCTTGGGGAGCACCTGTCTTATTTGTGAAGAAGAAAGATGGGTCATTCCGTATGTGTATCGATTACCGAGAGCTCAACAAGTTGACCATCAAAAACCGGTATCCTCTTCCTCGTATCGACGATCTGTTTGATCAACTTCAGGAGCTATATTCTCGAAGATTGATCTACGTTCTGATATCATCAGTTACGAGTCCATGATGATGACATCCCCAAGACCGCATTTCGTACTCGTTATGGGCACTATGAGTTTACGGTGATGCCTTTTTGCTTGACGAATGCTCCTGCTGTTTTCATGGATCTCATGAATCGAGTATGCAAGCCTTATTAGATAAGTTTGTGATCGTCTTCATTGACGACATTCTCATCTACTCCAAAACCAACGCCGAGCATGAACTGCATTTTGCGACAAGTTCTTGAACTGTTGAAGAAAGAACAATTGTACGCGAAGTTCTCGAAGTGTGATTTCTGGCTCAAGGAGGTTCATTCCTAGGACACGTGGTGAATAGCCAAGGATTCACGTTGACCCTGCAAAGGTGGAAGCTGTGAGAATTGGTGTGTTCCCACGACACCGACCGAAATTCGTTCTTTCCTTGGTCTTGCTGGTTTATTATCGGCGATTCTCGCCAACTTTTCGAGGATCGCGAAGCCGCTCACTTCCTTAACACAAGGATAAACCATTCAAGTGGGGGCCCGAACAAGAGGAAGCTTTTGAAACATTAAAACACAAACTAAGCAATGCTCCTATCTTGACCCTACCCGAGGAAACGATGATTTCACCGTATATTGTGATGCTTCAAAACAAGGTCTTGGTTGTGTTCTTATGCAACGAGGAAGGTGATAGCTTATGCATCAAGACAATTGAAGGTTCACGAGGTGAATTACACGACTCATGATCTTGAACTCGGTGCTGTGGTTTTTCGCTTTGAAGATCTGGCGACATTATCTTTACGGACGAAATGCATAGTCTACACCGACCACAAAAGTCTCCAGCACGTGTTTAACCAAAAAGATCTTAACATGAGACAAAGACGTTGGATCGAGTTAATCAGCGACTACGACTGTGACATTCGCTATCATCCTGGAAAGGCGAATGTTTGTAGCCGACGCGCTGAGTCGCAAGGTCCATAACAAACTGTCTCACTACAAGGGATCCGAGATCAAAGACAGTGGTTTCACACGTTAAGAGAATTTGATACCGAGGTTCGTGTGGATATTAACGAGGCTACTATCATGCTCCAAACATAAGAATTGATAGTGATCTCGAGTTATGCATTCGCAAGGCTCAACAAGCGGCAATAACCGACGAAGGAAGTAATGAGGATTTGGTGTCTAACGTTCGATCACAACTGGAGGAAAAACCAAACGGCCTATGGTACTTTATGAATCGACTTTGGATTCCAAACCGTAATAACCTTCGACACATCATCTTGGACGAAGCTCATCACACCCGATATTCTATTCATCCTGGTTCTGATAAATGTACATGGATTTGCGTGGTCAATATTGGTGCCTGGAATGAAGAAAGATATCGCGGTTCATGTCTCCAAATGTCTCACGTGTGCAAAAGTCAAAGCCGAGCATCAACGACCAGTGGTTTTACTTGAACAACCTGAAATCCCTATGTGGAAATGGGAACATGTATCCATGGATTTCATAACCAAGTTACCACGTACTCCTCGTGGTCATGATAGTATATGGGTGATTGTGGACCGTTTGACTAAGACGGCACATTTCATACCTATACGAGACACCTACAAGGTTCAAGACTAGCTCGTATATACATTGATGAAATTGTGAGTCGTCATGGCGTACCCTTACACATCATTTCCGATCGAGATGCTCGTTTCACTTCGCACTTTGGTCATCTATGCAAGAACTCTTGGGTACTCAATTGGATTTAAGTCGGCTTACCATCCTCAAACTGATGGTCAAACCGAACGAACAATCCAAACCCTTGAGGATTTACTACTATTGTGTGTCCTTGACTTTGGTGGTAATTGGGATACGCATTTACCTCTAGCGGAATTTTCGTATAACAATAGTTATCACTCGAGTATCAAGATGGCACCGTTCGAAGCACTTATGGTCGTAAATGCCGATCGCCGATCTGTTGGACCGACATTGGTGAAAACTTTATCACTGGTCCTGAACTTATACAAGAAACGACCGATAAAGTTTCTATCATCCGCAAGAACCTTGAAGTGGCAAGAAGTCGGCAAAAGATTATGCCGATAAGCATCGTAAACCGTTGGAGTTTCAAGTTGGTGATATGGTTCTTCTTAAGGTTTCACCATGGAAAGGTGTTATTCGCTTTGGAAAGAAGGGTAAACTAGCCCCAAGATTTGTAGGACCTTTCAAACTCCTGAAAAGGATTGGGAAAGTGGCTTTATTAAACTGGAACTACCTTCCGACCTCAGTGAAGTTCATCCTGTATTCCATGTCTCAAATTTAAGAAAGTGTTTGGGGGCCGACGAGAGTCTGCATGTTCCACTGGAAGACATCCGATCGACGAGTCATTGCACTTCATCGAGAACCTGTCGAGATTATGGATCGCATCATGAAGAGACTAGGACCACAACTACTCCAATTGTCAAGGTTCGTTGGGAAACAAGTGTGGAGCTGAGTTCACGTGGGAGAGGGAAGATCATATGAAGGAGAGATACCCGTATTTATTCGTTTAGTTCATTTTTAATTTCTAGAACGAAATTCTTTAAAGTAGGGGAGACGGAAACATCTTGTATTAATGTTTATTCTTAATCAAT